>OY757253.1:8213018-8482086 GCA_963584085.1 Pyrausta aurata | reverse complement strand
CGTCAGCACGCGCACCGACAGGTCCACGCCGTGCAGGTTGGTCTGCGAACGTACAACACACAGTAAGCATATGCGGTGATCGATCACAGTTTTCATTCTTCCTAAGGAAACTCGAGTTTTCGCAAAGACGCTAATATAAGTCGAAATTGTGTACCTATCACCTATCATTGAAATTATTTATTTATAATTTTGCATGTATGTTAAACTGTAAGGAATTAATTCTACGACACGGTATTGCAACAGTAATGTGTTTAATATATGAATATATATATTAAATATATTAATAAATGCATGAAATTGAATCTTAGAATGAAAATTTTTTAGGATTGTTGTAGAAATTAAACTTCACTCCATACATTTCTAAATAGATAATTCATAAGCATGGAATATCTATTCGATAATGTCAATTGAAATATTAGAATAGTTAGATACGGGATTGCTACCATGTACCTTATTATTTATGAGCTCATAAATAATAAGGTATATGGTAGCGATCCCGTATCTAACTATTCTAATGTTAGTAACCATGAAAGTTTAAAACAATATAATGTCTATTGATTTAAAGGTTGTAATCTGACGCTGCTACAAAGATGTTTTACTAAGACTAGTAGCACTCTCTTTATTGGATATACTGCAGTCAGCTAAGAAGTACCCTGTGGCATCTCATTTAATTTTTCGTTATCAGCTAGCTAAGCATACGTTCTACATACTGTTTATATAAAAAACAAATCACAATCACCCCGGCAGACAGCACGTGCTCCTTGAACTCCTCCATGATGGTGTTGGACACCGTCATGTCCTTGAACATGCCTTCCAGCTTCGACGTGAACTGACAACCGCATTCAGTCTGGAAACGACAACATTTAATATGGTAATTGCTGAGTTTATATAGTGTGATCGCTTAATTTTGTGTGTTTTACATTTTAACAATTTAACTTAATAATATAAACTCAAATACACGAGAGGTCACATAGCCTACGCGCTAAAGAAAGCACTTGCAAAATTCAACAGCCTGCCGATGTGTCGGTGGACGAGTGGTATAGGCATGCGCCCGGATAGCGTAAGACACGGGATTCGATTCCTCGTCTGACACAGTTGCTCTTTACAAGTGCAATTTATATTATTATGTTTGTTTAATGACTAAACATAATAATAAAAAAATATGATAAAGCTGAAGAGTTTGTTTGTTTAAACGCGCTAATCTCAGGAACTACTGGACCGACCTATTTAAAAAAAATGTGTTGAATAGCTTATTTATCGGGGAAGTTTTGAGGCTATAAAACATCACGCTGCGACGGGAGGGGAGGGAGCAAACTCAAAATCCGCGGACGCTGTCGGGGGGTACCGCTAGTGTATTATACGTACCACTTCGACTATGTTTAAATACATGGGATCTATAACGGAATTCCATACACTATCATTAGGAAAATAGGATTTCTAGTACTACATAGTCAAGATAATATGATTACGTAACTACAATACTAGTAACTAAATTACAAATACATAAGTACCCTGCTTAAAGTCTTTTCTGCAAAATTCTTTACCTGTTTAATTTATGTAAAAGTATATAAAGTCAAGAATGCGATTTATTTAAATATATTCCAGACTTTAAGCAAGATTGATTTTACTAAAACATAACTACAGCTTGCGGTAGAAGCCGTGGACACTTACGAGGGAAATGTCCAAATGCTATTGTAAAGAATTTTGCAGAATGGGAGGGACAGGGCGTGGGACGGGACATCACTAATCACTGATAGAGTTCTCGATCTGCGAGACGTCACCGATAATGCAGTGAAAGTCGCGCGGTTCCACGTCTTTTAACATACCTTCTTTCTGGGAAGTTCAAACCAATATAAATTAGAAACAAAATCTTGAGAGCTCTTTAGGAAAAATGTGACCTAACATTTCAATAATCATTACATTAAATTTGAGGAAACCTCTGTCGCAATTAAAAAAAAACGACTTAACAGATTTTCATGAAACATGGCTAAGAAGAATTGGGAGAAAATTATCTATAACACTAAAATAACTAAACGAAAATCGTATCATCCGTTTGGGCGCTACGATACTCCAGACAGATACACATGCAAACACGTTAAACTTATAACGTCTCTTTTTGCGTTGGGAGTTAAAAACTACCGTTTCTGCTAAGGTTAAATAGCACATAAGGCCTACTATGAAAAACGAAATCCGTGTCAATACAATAATCGTTTTGCGGATCCGAAGAATTTCGTAGTAGGGATTCCATACTAAAAATGTTTAGGATCCGAAAAACGATAATCGTATTGACGGATTTCGTTTTTCGTAGTAGACCGCCTGAAACGTTTTTTTTTGTACGAAATGAAAACTTTTTGATAGCTATTTTTCATATCTTGCTGTGAGTGGTGAAGATGGACATTTTTGGTTCTGCTGATACAAACATTGTAACCTTGAATCTTGATACAGTAGTGGACATAACACAAATCGATTAAATATTTTAAATGCCTTATTTCGAGATTTTTATAAACGGTCAAGCGTGAGTGGGACTCGCACAAAGGGTTCCGTAACATTGACTAAGTAAACAGCATAGATGAATATTACAAGCATACCTGTTGCCATTATTGATATCAAGCAAAAAAATGCCAATAAAATCGCATTTGTTGTATGGGAGCTCCCTGTTTTTTGTATGTGTAGTTATAGCGGCAACAGAAATACATAATTTATGAAAAATTTCAACTGTTTATCGCGGTTCTTGAGATAAATACTGGTGACAGACAGACGGCGAAGTCTTAGTACTATGGTCCAGTTTTTACCCATTGGTTATGGAACCCTAAAAAAACTAACAATTCTAGGAACAGTGAAAAGTGGACTTGGTACAGACAACAGCACGTCTAGGTAAACACTGCAGTATCTTATGCAGTTGCAATAAGGGTTAGTTTTTAACGAAAATGTATAGCTTGATGTGCTGTCGTGTGTACATTTAGAAATGTATGGACTTTAAATATGATTCCAAAACTAAACTTACCTTCAGTTTGGAGATCATATTCTTTTCGCTGTCGTCAGACACAGACTTATTGAGCAGGAGGCGCTTGGCCAAATGCTGCTTATAGTAACGCTCAAACACATCTTTCTCTTGCAGGAAACGGAACAACACCATTGTCTTATCAAGCACTGCTTCTATTTCTTGCTCGCTCATCTGAAAGAATAACATAACATGGTCAAATGTCGTGTTGTATGTGATGTGATGTGGACAGACGATAAAATGTAGGATTTTAAACTTTCGCGTTGCATTGCAATAACCGGGATGATGGATATAAGTTATCACCATTATGGAATCCAGTGATTAATAAGTGTAAACCACGTGTAAAGCCGTCAAAACCAAACCACGATACCGTGAGTGTTGTTTGTCGAGGTGACTGTACTGACAATAATTTATCGAGTGTAGTGAGGGTGGCGGAAGAATCTTCAAGCCGCTATACTGACAATTTATCTAGTGTTGTGAGGGTGGCAGAAGAAACTTCGGGCCGCTCGCGCAGGCGATGTCGCAATCCACCAGTTGAGTCGTGACCACGGCAGTTGCAATACCGCCGAAACGTCGAGCAGTGAGTAAAAGCAACTCATAAGTTTTTATTCGCGTTTAGACCCGTCATGTCTAATAGTTATTAGACGATAAAATGGGTGAAGAACTGATAACTATTGATAAAAAACGTTCTAAATTGGCTGCAGTCTGTTTGCAACCCGACCGCTGTGTGTAACTATGAGGGAGGCCTAGTTCTTCAGTGGAAGTCCTGTGACTGATAGGTGTGTTTCTTTGGATTGTTTAAATTTGTATTGTGGGGCTCACAGTTATTTAATGAAAAATGGATGAGTCAATTGAATAGGGTTCTTTCTTCTAACATTGTTGATTGGTAGACAATGCTTTTAGCATTAAGGCCGCCAAGTGTACCGTTTGTTTGTGTATGGAGTTTAAAATAAAAAAATATTTTATAAGAAGGCATACATTATTGTGCGATATGAACGTGAAACGGAACGTAAGAAGTAAGATATGTCAGACGAGAGAGAGAGAAAAAAGAAGAACGTTTGAATATGAAAGAGGGGTAGTAGTTGACATTATGATGAGAGTGTGAGTTGGTAGTCATTACGAGTGATAAGGAGTGCTGTAGCAGTAGCAGATATTGCTGTACCTAAATAAACAAGTACACCACCATTGCGAGTTTCTCCCTGTTCCTACATTATTTAAACGATAAAACACTGTAAAACGCACTTACGCCTTTCTCTCCCTTTTTGAGTTTTCCATCAATGAACAGCGACAAGAACTCCGGCGACTTGTTGTTCAGATTGAGGAAGTACTCGAAGTCCGACGCGATCATGTGCTTGAATATCTTGTCGTTGTTGAACGAGTTCTGCAGGAAGTGGTCGAACCTGTCCTTCAGATCCAGTAGGTTCTGAAAGAGGATGATAGATTTTAGTAATACATAGAGTAAACAAGTTAAGAGTAAACGACGAACTGTGGCCAACGAAGCGTCGAGCTATCAAAGCTATCCGTGCCATGCGCACGTCTCTCGCATGGTAGGTATGACCATTGGTAAGATCGTTAGCTAAGTTTTATGGTAATTCTTTAGTCCTGCACGTAGGCAATGTCGATGTCCCTGATACATGTCGTTTTATGAAAAAATGACTTTAGATTTCTGTTGCAAACTTCAAAAATTACAAAAAACTGCTTATTGGTCCATCATCTACATCAGCACTGGCAGAAGGCTGATGATATCAGGAGAGGCTTTTGACTGGGCTGTGAAAACCCCCGGCTCTTAAACTACTGTGTAGAAGGGAAACCATCACGCTATCTCCACTAATTTAGAATTTAAAAAAAACCACCGACAAGAGCCTAAATTAGATCAGTCAGACTACTGAAGCAAAAATTTTACATTTCACGTTGACAATTGAAATTTTCAGATTTTTTGCTGCAAAAAAGATCTTTTTAACTTACATAGCTATTGCAAACTTTATTGATATCTTTAATAAATTTCAAAAAATAATATTTTTTTGTTGTAATTTTTTAAGCTACATTCAAAAATTCTTCTCAATCAATAAATACACGAAAACACCAATCACGTCTCAGTCAGCATTGTCTACTTTAAATGTCAAAATGTAATCTTCAGAGTACGCCCTTAGTGGTCACCTGCACGAAGGCGATGGCGTTGGTGTTGTGGTGCGTGTCGGTGACGAGCGCGCGGCCCTGCTCGCGCAGGTGCGCGGACACGGCGTCGGCCACCGTGCGCAGCCCCTCGGGCACGCGCGACAGCAGCTTGTACACGCACGCCAGCGTCGCCGTGCGCGTGTGCAGCAGCATGTGCACCACGCCCGAGTTCTCCATCTGGGGAGAACAACGAGTGGATTGAGCTGCCCGTTCGCTTGGAAATATATAAGGTCAAATCGTTATATGTGATAATATTTTAACAGTGTCTTTGCATACATCATAGCAACAGGATACAATCATTATTTTTGGGAAAATAGAGATTTTATTTTTTATTATTTTCCTTAACAATGTCAATATCATTATTTAAAACAGCATCCTAGCAATTTAAAAAGTTTACTACGTCATCGGCTTCGCCTCTCTCAATTCAATGCCCTAACTTTCTTTTTCTCTAATCTTAACCTTAATTAATAAAAAAAATATATCTGCAAAAAAATATTATCTTGGTCTTCAATTTTCTCAAAAACTAGCGGGTAAAAACCTAGTGTTCTCTACAAAAAATGAATAATTTATTGTGCTGAATCAGCTCTTTAAATATCATTACTTAAAACGAGGTGACCTTATATATTAAGGCTGCTGTCACCTACCTACTAACAAAGTTCAAGTACAGTTTTCTCTCCAAAAATGACTTAACTGACTACTTTTTTTGACTGATTTGTGTAGAAATGAGCTATCTACATAAGATATCGACTCTGAATTTTTGATTCAATATTTAAAATGCCTGTAATTTGCAATCATAGAAGTCAAATTGACGGTTTTCCTGGTACACTTTTCTAGATCAGTTGTTGACATCAGCTATCGAAATAACATAAACATGAAGGGAAATACGTTCCTCTACATGATTTCGACTCTGTTTTTTTTATTTATTGCTCTGGTTATTCCAAATGAAGACAAAATTGAAACCACGTTTTGACATAAAATACGCACCTAAAGACAGGCGATTATCTCTGAGATACATTGCACTTATTGTGTGTTATTTGATAAAACAATGTTATAGAGGTTCCTATCTTTGACTAACCATCAAAATTCCTGATTTTATCTTGTGCAATATATTCAAAATATCTTACTAAAGTAACCTATAAATTTGAGATTTGGAGCTGTCACGAACATTCATCTTCGATCGAAATTTGACAGACAGCGCCGAGCGCTCGGAGGGGAAGGGTGTGTCGCTCGTTGTCTTCGCTGCTAGTCTTTTATTTCGTGTATGATACGCATTCCAAATTTGAAAATATCACGCTTTGCACATTTTTTATACGGCGACCAATTCGCTTTGAGGCTTTATGCAACAGGCATAAAGCCATATAGTGCATTTGGATCGTCGATGGTCTCTAATTATAACAAAAAAGTATTCGTTCTTTTGTATCGATTTGTAGTTGTATTTAAATGATTAATCAATGTTATGTAAATTTGCATAGAAAGCAATCCTTATTAATATTATAAACAAGAAAAATTTGTATGTATGGCGACTATATAAAGAGGTTCATGAGTTATAACGAAGATCTTTTATCATATACAATTTGTATTTTCGAAACTTGATGAAACAAAATGTGCAGATACTAGCACCAAAAGTATCGACAAAAATAATAATAATAAAAAATTGTCTACAAAAAAAAATTGTGGTATATGATGAGCAAACTGTTTCTATCACCAACAGTTAAATGTCAATTTTAGACAAATACTGAATTAATAAAGCAAAGAATAGGCAATAGTACCAATTCTATTGCATATGTATGGGGTTGCAAATAATAACCTTATTTATATAAAATAAAGTAGTATCAGTAACACTACTTTATAGTTCAACAACGGTAGACCTATTTTCATGATATTTACTTTTTTGAATTGGTATTTACCTCTTACCCCTTAAGTTATTATAAAACAGGGCTGGGGCGCGCCGAGGCTGGATATGAAGCAAAGTTTTCTGTGGTCGAAGTTTTCTTTTTCATTAAAAAGTCTAAAACTCTTGAAATGACTCCTATTTAGGCAAACCATTTCTTTTTGAAGTCATTGCCATCGCATGGGCTCTCTTAGGCTCCATCTTAAGCGAAATCTATCTGGGCATCGATGCCAAAAAGATATGGTTTGCCTAAAATGGAGTCCTTTCAAGTGTTTATTTAAGACTTTTTAATGTATTTTGTTTTTGAAGTCAGTTTTATTGAAATAGTATTGCGGTGAAGTGACCATTAACCCAACTTAATTAAAGACAAGGGCTTTTGTTTTAAGTATTTGACTTTGAGTAGTAAACATGGCGTGTTTATAAATTTTCTTACATCATTCGTGCTTTGGATTTTGAATAAGAATAAACGGACGACAAAAAGTCAAAGGACAGTTTTTCTTTATATGGACCGTATAGAGGCGTTATTTAGTTCCACAACCTTTGATACGCACTTGTACGTACGTACCATTCGCAATTGGCGTCAATTCCATACTGCGTGGCACTTGTTCATAGCATTAATTCCATACGCTAGTAGCAGTGTTTCAATGGTTTAAACCTAAATAAATAGGGCAATATTTTGCTTATTTAACACTACTTTTCTTTCTGCCACAATCCACAACCACAACCTAACTATAAACTTGTATAGTAAATCGCTTGTTTTAATAGAAGCGTTTCATGTGATGTGTATGTAGTTAATATGAACCTGTATTCAAATTGTACGCAAATGCCATGAAGTTCCATGGTTCTATTCAAGTCCATATTCATAAATAATATTTCATTATTGAAAAATGTATATGGACAAAATGATATAATACCGATGTAAACCAAATAATTAAATAAAAATTATCTTGTTTATCATCTGTTATACATGAAATACTTGAAATCTTGATCGAAATTTTCTTAACTACATTTTCTGAATGTCAGCTATAATAACTTGTGACATATTTCATATATCAAAATACAAATCATATCAAAGAACAGCGTTACACTAAAAAGCATTTGTGTAAATAAATCCTCATAGCATCCAGCTGGTATGACACGTGGTAGATCAAGCGCAGAACCAATGGCATCATCCACCGATTACCCTTAGTCCCCGTTTCTCGTGGAGTTTACATTCGTAAAAAAATACCTACTCTGAGAAGTCACGATTTGGGTGAAGACATAAAGAGGCAGATAACCGGTACCAACCTGTACCGACTGACTAGTGATGTGCCAAGTCATCTATTTTTAATCTCGAAATATTTAAGAAATTCGTTACAACAATCCAAATAAGGACCGACTGACACTAGAAAATTGTTTTAAAACAAGATTCAAATCAAGACTTGAGTCGGAAAAGTCTCTATAAAGCATTTCAATTCCATGAAATAGCCAACACGGCACAACACTGGTTAGTCGTTGCAGGTCAGTGCGTGTTACCCGCCTCTATATGTCTTCACCATTTGGATGCATTTCGTTTTTTCTATGCTGTAAGTTTTTTACGTTATTATAACTGTACGTTTGTGTTTAAATCTGTGAATTTAGTTATATAATTATCAAAAGGAAAATGTTCGCGAACGGAATTGACGCGAGCCCTGAGTCCGAACTGTATTCACTGTATTCGTAATAGGTATTTTAAATACAAAAAAACTGGTATAACATAAATTTATCACATCGACTTTTATAAGACCATCATTTTCTGTGTTCATCATACGCATAGCCTACTACCTAGAGATAAAGTATCAAAATTGTTTAATTACAGTTAACATTTTTTTGTGTCCCGAACATATAAAATCGCACACACACATTGATAAATTCGGTAAAATCTGAGAATCTCCAGACTGTCATATGGCTCTTAATATACCGAGATATACTCGATATCGCTCACCATAGTTTACAATGGAACCCTTTTCACTGAGAAACATAATATTTCATAATCCGAGCTATAATATGTTTTTGAGCGATTCGAGAAAGATATATTTTCCGCCTCCCGCACGCCCCTCGCGGTGGTGGACAATCCCATACAAAACTAAGAAAATATGGCAAAAGGCAACTTTATAAAATTATAAGTTATTCCAATCACATCATTTTAAAAAGTTCTACACTGAAGACTCAAAAGGTCTCCAATCTCTCACAGTCAGGGTCTCTGAGAGTACAAAGACGCAGCTTAGGACTTCCACTGACAAAATGGACAGACGACCTTGTAAAGATCGCAGGATCACACTGGATGCAGACCGCTTGCGATCGGTCATTGTAAAAAACCATGGGGGAGGCCTACGTTCAGCAGTGGACGTCCTTTAGCTATAAATGATAATGAGGATAATGATCATTTTGAATTCAAAACGAACGGCAGAAAAGTTGATATTCTATAAAATTTTCTTTGCTATTCTGTTCGTAGCTAACGTGTCTCATCAAAATTCCTAAAATAGGTAATCATACAACCATTCAAATATTTTGAGCACGCTGAGTGACTAAAACTAACTGCTCTCTTCAGCCAACTGCACAGGGTACAATTATGTGCAAAATACGCAAGCACACTTTCTGTTCCGGCACTCACGTAGTTCAGTGAACAGCAATGCGAAATGTGACGTGAGAGACGAGAGATGATAACGTGTTTATTATTGATGCGGACTTGCAAATATTTAGAATTTAATAATCACGGCCTCGGGTCTCGCTAGCTTCCTATTCTAGAAGCAGGCTTCAGCCTGTTTACCTAGACGATGGTCTTCATGTGCCGCTCGATGAGCTCGTGCATTCAAACATTTGAGCACGCAGGTGACTATAAATTGCTGCTCTCCTTAGCCAACTAATTAAATAATAATTAGGAAAAAAAATATTATAAAATTCTAGAGGTGGGCGCTAGCAGCTGCGACACAGTCTTTTGACTACTGCGGTTGTTAACGCAAGAGAGTTTCTGTTATAATTTGTATATCTATATATTATATAATAGAAAGTCGTGTTTGTTACAACACTTATAACTCGAGAACGGCTGGACCGATTGCCATGGTTTTTAATTTGTTGGATTTGTTTCCGTCCCGAATAGCAGAATACATATTAAAAACAATGAAAACTCGATATGTGTAATGAATACTTAATCATTTCAATAGATGCTGATTTGTTTATTACATGTTTTCAAAACATGTAGTCAAACTTTTTGTTGTCCAATCCTGTCAAATAGTGTAACACCTATTTTTTTTGGAGCTTATGGAAATTCCCATAAAACGGGGCCGGGGCGGGACGGGGCTGGGGGCGAAACGAAGTTCTCTGGGACCGCTAGTGTTGAAATAAAGAAATTATTGAAATTATGAATTATGAAAACGCAGAGTTATTGTGCACATGCACAATACGCGAGTGCAGTCTCTGTTCACTCACAAAGTTCAGTAAAATAGCAATGCGAAATGTGACGAGCAAGACAAGAGATGATGACGAGTTCATTATTGATCCGGGCTTGTCTGCAAATTCGGTTGGAACAATCACGGCCTCGCTTCACGCAAGCTCTCTGCCTAGTCCGTTTACCTCGACGATGGTCTTCATGTGCCGCTCGATGAGCTCGTGCTCGAGCACGGCCACGACGCGCGGCTCGGTGGTCTCGTCGAGGTAGTGCCGCGCGCGCTCCGCCTCCTCGCCGATGCGCGCCTCGACGCGCTCGATGTACACCGCGGCGCTGTTCTCCGCCAAAAACTTCTGAGATTCCATCTGGAAAGAGAGAAAAAGATTAGAAAGACTTGATTAGAACACAATTTTCGGATATTTTTCGCGAAGATTTATTAAATTTTACATCCCTACGCGTCGCTTAAAGTCGCCACGTTTCGAACACTTTACAGCTTTGTGTTTTAACTTCAGAAACAAGAGAAAAAATTGATAAAAAATTCTATGACCGGTTTGAGTGCAATATTGGATAACATCAATACATTAACGTCAGAACCTATTGACTCTTCATGAAAGACGCGATGTTTGAGAAATGTACTTTCAATCTAAGGTAAAGATTTGCGTAAATACAGCTTTAGTAAATGTAGTTTCCAATTTCATTTAATTTTATCTAACATTCTTTATGGCCGAATCAATAGTGAGGACTACTTGCGGCGGGCTTATCGTGATGTACAGTGAAGTCGCCGAACGCGCTACAGAAAGCGCTAAATTAAGTGTTATGTACCCCATTTGCTTTCTAGGAGTAACTATGGATCTTTATTACTTAGTTTCAATAGGATTATGCTAAGAAAAAACAGTAATGCCAAATCACAAGCTCATACTATTACCAGATATCTTTGTTCAGATAAGATGTTAACATGGTAAAACCGGCTTGCTTTTTCATTATTTAGTTTCAATACGATAAAAAGATTTAAAAAACCTTAATGCAAAGTCATGATTTTAAAATATTTGCACATACGTAGTTTTTAAAGATAATTATATGATAACAATCAACAACCTCATCATGATGATGATATAGAGAATTTTACGAATGAGTAAAACTAGAACACACTTGTAAAATACAATGTTATTATGTATTATATGCCCTCATCATTCTCCTGGCGCATTCACTATTTGGGGTCAGCCCTCCTGATACTTGATCTGGATCATATCATATCGTGATTATTTCAAATGTTAAAACACAACTCACTCTCATTATCAGCCAAACAAATGACGTCCACTGTTGAAAATAGGGCTCATTTATGGATTTCCACAGTGACCGGTTGCAAACGGTCTGCATCCAGTATTATCTAGTATAAAGGTAAACTTGTAAGTTTACCTATCCATCTTGTCGGTGGACGTCCTACGCTGCGCCTTTTATAGAAGGGTCTCGCATCTCGAACTTTTCTGCCTCAACGGCTGTCAGTTCTACGCACTGTTTCCATTGCCACTTAAGCTTACTTATTCTTAATATCTGACTCTTTTATTTTTGCATATGTTAGTTACCTTAGTTCTACCACCAGCTCAAACAGTTTAATGGCATCCGTGCAAAGTTGAGACCACAAATATAGCACAAAATCAACAACTCACTCTATAAAACTCGGCGGACTGATGCAGGAAGGGTTTCTCGAAGTCCTCCTCGTAGACGGCGCGCGAGTTGATGCCAAGCACCATGAGCATCTGGCACGCGTTGCGGATGGCCAGCCGGTCCACCACCTCGCCGCGCCGCTCGCGGGCCACCAGCTCCAACAGCGTCTGCCGCAAGTGGTCGCGGATGCAGCCGTAGCGGACCACCTGGTGGTTGATATGTCAACATCATATTGTAAAAACCGCGTGATTGCAATCTAACGGTTTTTTAATCCGGTTAATTGTAATTTGACGATTTATTGTGAGCTGCAACTTCATTATATTCCATCGTAAATTGAAATGACGAATCATTGGGCAAAGTGGTGGGTTAGGATAGGTGAACATGTCATTCGTGTTAGGTTGACAGTGATAAAGAGTGAAAAAATATCTAGGGGAAACGAGACAGTGATTGGCCACCTGATGCAAAACACTATCGATGATCACTATTCTTTTCCGTCACTGTTATGTGGGCAATAGATATATGGTTTTCCCTATCAGTTCTTCTCTTTACAGAGTATTCCTTTTTTTGTCTGTAAATTCCTAAGTAATAGCTTATGGAAGGGGTAATAGTGTAGTAGCTATATTACTAGCTTTGGCAGCATTCTCGCGATAAGAGGCGGTGAAATAACGATCGACGTTATTTCGACAACTATTATTTTTCTGTGACAAAAGGTAGAAAAAATGGTGCGACCCATTTTATGATGTACTAGCTTTTGCCCGCGACTTCGTTCGCGTGGACTTCAGGTTCGTCCCGTCTAGTAGCGCAAAAAATGTGTTTTTTTACGACCTCACATTAGAAACCTCAAAAATTGTAGCCTATATGTTAGTCTGATGTATAAGCTATATTGTGGTAAAGTTTCATTCAAATCCATTCAGTAGTTTTTACGTGAAAGAGTAACAAACATCCATACATCCATACTTACAAACTTTCGCCTTTATAATAGTAGTAGGATTAGGAATGCTTTACGCAGGCGGCAATATGTACTCGACGATAAAGTATCCTGATGTGGCTGGCCACAGCCATCGGGAATCGTCAAGTTCCACTCAAGGGTGTGACAGAATGCTAAATCTTAAATAACTCTATAGCCCTGATGAGCTTTGTAGAAATTTACACTGAGCATGTCAGATTTCTAAAACAATCTCATTGCACTGATGAGATCACAGGTATGCCGAGGACTCACAGCCTAATCTTTATGGTTTGCACTAATATTGTGATAAGTTCATTTATCTTTAAAACTTTTGAAATGTTTAAATAACTACTTTTAAATAACAATGAATCTCTTAGCTTACCTGATCTTTAAATATGATAAGACCCAGGTTATAGACATTGTCCACCTCATTTTGTTGAACATATACCCTGTCCATGTACATCAATATATCACGGATCATGACCATACTAGTCTGGTGATCAGTCCAAGCATTGTTTAGAGTCTGGAGGAATCCATTGTGTAGGGAATGAAGGACATCTTCTCGCACCTGAGGATTAAAATTTAAATGAGATACTCAGAGATACTTAAGTCTTTTTATTGCATAAAACACAACAAAACATATTCATTACCTTTGTCTCAAGGTGATGAGTGACCACTTCTTTTAAACCAGTATACAGTCTTTCTCCATGCTTATGAAGGACCATGGTATATGCATTCCGATACAGTTCTTCAAATGACAGGCCTGAATTGTTTTTCTTTTGTATCTCTTGTATTGCATTTTTAAGTAAACTCCATATACTTTCCACATACTTCTCGTCCATAGTCATCTATAAATAAATATATCATTTTACAGTAATTGAACTGTCTATTGCGAGATCAACAGTATTATATGACACATCTATAAAGTTGAATTTAATAAACAATGCAGGACACACTTTCAATAAAAAGTACCACAATGATAACCAAAATAGTGAGGATATAAACAAACCCATGTATCTGGATACATTTGATAATATGGTTCGGAATAGTTCCATACTTGAAATTTTCTGGTCATATTGCAATGATCAATTTGTAATACAGTTACACAAACATTGTAAAGAATCAAAATGAAACATTAAATAACAAAGTATATATTTGGCTAATTCTTTGATTTTTTCACCCTTGTCAATTATTATTATGACATTTACACTATAAATACAAAAATTTTGTTTCAAACTGAAATCAGTTCATTTCCATTTTCGAAAATTTTGACATTATACAGTTTGCCATATAAAAAACGTCATAATGGAAATAGAGTATAAAAGGCCTGTCAAAGTATCCACCATCTAAAAAGTATAAATGCATGCGATGTAAGTTTATCTAAATAAAAATGAATTGCTAGCTAAAACTCGAGAACAGCTGAACCGATTTAGCTGATTTTGGTCTTGTAATATTCGTGGAAGTCCAAAGGTGTAAACGGTGTCAAAATATAGGAAACGGGTACAGGGCCACCGAGGGCGACGAAACGAAGTTCGCTGGGATCGCTAGTAATGTATAAGTGTAGTATTTTCATTAGAATGGATACCATACAAGTATTATCTAATTTCTTGGGAAACTTACAATTTTTATAGTACATTTGCTACAATTTGTAATTGAAGCTTCTCTTGTGGCTTAATTATCTGTGAGACATTGTGTGTAGTTAGAATTGCTAACATCATTGACTTAAATTATCAAGTTTAGAGGCCACATAAAATATGATCAAGATGCAGGCACTTTCATTGACTTTAAGATTTATTTTAGAAAAACATGACTAAGCTAAAAGGAGGAATTTAATTTAATATAATTGTAGCTGGTAGGAGAATTTAATAAAAAGGTGTGTGTGTAAACAAACTGAGGACATTATATTTCAGTGAATCAAAACAATGAGAACAAGATATGAATCACAACCTATTAGAAATAATAATATTACATGTGAAGTTCTATGACCCTGAATTTCAAATTAATTACTTAGAGGATCACTCAATTAATACATCCTGCAGAAAATATTCTCTAAGCATTAACCTGAACTATAACAAGCAATCAGCAGATTAAGGTACCAATATATACTCATAGTTTTAGGTACAAACCATACAGCAGCAAGAAAGATAATAAAATAAGTATGAGAAATATAAATATTGTAAATTCAAGTTAATTGTGACAAACTCATAAATTGGATGATTTATGTAAGGTTTCACTTGTTCTGATGGAATAATACAGTTAAAACTTACCGGAAAAGCTCGGATTCTCATCTTGCCTGATTTTTCTTTTGGCAGAGCACTCTTCATTATTGCAGTTACGATCTGCTATTCCAAAAAAATAGTAAAGGGCTAATATATGAATCTTCTCTGTTCATTTGCAGTCACAAGAATAATTCATTGTTACTCTCATTTAAATCTGAAATTAGAATTTACTAAATTCATTGCGACTAACGCAAACGTCATTGATGGTTGTGATAAACAGAAGTAAAATTCTAACACCTGGACCTACACAGAATAAACTTAAAAATTTATAAGCTGCTATATTACTAATTAAGATATCGATATCTTTATTTTCAACCATTAATTTTACTGGCTTTACAATACAGTATAATGGTAGGTCAATTAAAAATCCCGAAAGACCAAAGAAAGAAAGAAGGCTGAGTGACAGAAGCAATCGGATATCCCTTTCGCACTCATAATATTTTACATATGAACACTAGCGCCGTTTCACAACGTTCCACCATGAACATTTCAATGTTATTTTAGTTTTGATAGATTGAGAAAAATTGCATTTCGGGTGGATTTAGCTGCGAAATGATATTTTTATCTTACGTGGTACATAAATTTGTCTGCGCTGCAGCTTTTTACGATAATCTTTAACCGTTGAAAAATGATTATTTATTTTGGAAAAAATATTCGACTTCTTCATTTCCCAACAACTCACAAAACTTTTTTTTAAACCATAGAGTCAAGAGTCAACCATAGAGTGCCATAGAGTCGTTTTCTTTTCGATGATGATGGACACAAGGGTTTTTATCTATCGGCCTAGCAAAGGAATTGCTTCTAACCTGGCATTTACACATGCGCGCTCGCTATGCGAGGCGATCATGCGACTCGTCTCTTATTCGACGAGTCGCTCGACTCGACGAAATACTCGTGGACGAGTGGCTGACGCGAGCTTGCCGTTCACACATTCGCGAGAATAATCATAGTAACCACACTAACCACATATTATTAAGAGTATGATAGTAACTGTTGCACTTGCACATGAACATGCCCAGTGTTGAATTTGTTGCGCCTTGCGGTATTATTTTATTCGTTAACCTTATAGGTAAGTTAGATTTAAAAGGGCGTTTAATATTTGTATTTTTTTTTTAATTTTATGATTTTTAGTTAGGTATTAGTTATTTATTACTTACAAAACTTACACACCGTACCCTAAGCTGACATATTTCTTTTTGAACTTAAAAATAATTGCCTCGACAACTATGACGTTACGTTTTCGAGAAATCCGTGGACAAACAGACAAACATACATGTTACATACACTTACTACGATATTTTTAGCACGTGTTTGCCAGTCTTAATAGATCAGCAAAGTGAAATTGATCCAATTCTAATGATATCACATACTTATAAGTAGAATCATTATTGAGATAACCTTTTTTTGAAGTTGTTAGAAATATAAAACGGGTAGTCATGTCACATGAGTGTGTGCTCGTTACTCTGCTCGCCACTCGCAGCGAGCGACTCGCGACGCGCATGTGTGAATGCGGCATTAAACTACGAAAAATATATCCATGGTATGCGACGAAGGAGGAAAACACACAGATGACAGCAGTTGGCTCATTGAGTAAGTAATCAATCACTTTATACGGATTGGAAGTCAAATAAAGCTATTATAATCTAACAGCAGCAACCTGGGTAACATCTTGGTACCTAACATTACAGCAGAAAACGGAACACCTAACAGAGACAGGAAAGAGGTAGCCATAGATATAAGATTTTATTTTTCCAGGTGATGTTGGCAGCTTTGATCTTCGACGGATGTGGAGAATGGAAACGGAACCACAGATTTGTTGAATGGAAACTTGAATTTTTGGCGCTAGCTGGAGAAAGTTAAGTTTGATTCGGATTAGACTAAAATATATTACGTAGGTAATATATTTTGACGGTTTAGAGTTAATATTAAGGTTAGTACTTATAGTACCTTGTATGTAGGTAACTTTACGGTATTTTATTTTTTGGTTTGTTTCCATTTTTTACTATAATATTTCTTTAGTATTTTGTCTTGTATGTAACAAAACTCTATCCTATTGATAATCAATTAGAATTTTAATGAAACTGGAGTCTGCAAAACACAAAGCCAAAGCAAAGCATTATTCCATAGAATCTCGATCAGTCAAGAAACCTGTATTCTTCTTAATTTTTAAATAGTAAATACAATGAGAAATCCACTCATCATACCTGCCAATGAGGTGCAATGGGTGATTTCATCCAAGTGAAAAACTAACTTTGTATTACGATTGTGAAGAAATACTTCAATTTACTTACGAATATCCAATCTTTGCACTTGCAACTCGTTAGCGAAGCGAGCGCGAAAATTTCTTTAAACGGGACCAAAAATCTGGCTATCCTTTACTTTACATAAACGATGAACAATACCTACATTTGGTGGCGGGCGGGCCACTCGAATATGCTCGCGGGCCTTGTGCATCGCTGCCCAAATTAATTCCCAGGTGTACGTGTTTATAGTTATACTTTTTTACGATTTTTGGTGTTATACTTAATACTCTAACTGTGCTAAAAACTATCCTTTAGCCACCCGTCCGTCTAAGAGCATTATAGGATGGTAGAGTTACGACAACCACTGTTTAACAACTTACTTGTACGATGTTATAGAGCTAGCATTTAATAGAAGACACATGGTCATTAATAAAGCCAAAGGCTATTATGTTTACTTGTTTTAGACCATTACACAGCTGTAGCTGTAGTGGGACTTGTTTGTGATCATTAAAATAACCTTTTTTACTATCTGAAAACTCAACTTTCCGAACACGGGCGATGGAAATATCTTTTTCATCCATATTCTGCATAATCAAAAAAAAATACTAGGTGATGTCGCGGTCTCTGTAGTACCCTACCTACCTCGTGTGTTCATAAGTTTTTGAGACAATCTTTGTAGTTAAGGCTGCTGTCACCTACCTTCTAACAAAGTTCAAGTGCAGTTTTCTTCCCAAAAATGACTTAACTGACAACTTTTTGTGACTGATTTGTGTAGAAATAAGCTATCTACATAAGATGTAAGCTCAGAATTTTTGATTCAATCTTTAAAATGCCTCTAATTTGCAATCATAGAAGCCAAATTCACGGTTTTTCTGGTGCACTTTTCTAGATCAGTTGTTGACATCAGCTATCGAAATAACATAAACTTGAAGGGAATTACGTTCGTCTACAAGGTGTAGACTCTGTTTTTTTTTTATTTATTGCTCTGGTTATTCCAAATGAAGACAAAATTGAAACCATGTTTTGGCATAAAATACGCACCTAAAGACAGGCGATTATCTCTGAGATACATTGCACTTATTCTGTGTTATTTGATAAAACAATGTTATAGAGGTTCCTATCTTTGTCTTAGCATCTAAATTCTTGATTTTATCGTGTAAAATATATTCAAAATATCTTGCCAAAGTAACCTATAAATTTGAGATTTGGAGCTGTCACGGACGTTCATCTTCGATCGAAATTTGACAGACAGCGCCGAGCGCTCGGAGGGGAAGGGTGTGTCGCTCGTTGTCTTCGCTGCTACTCTTTTATTTCGTGTATGATACTCATTCCAAATTTGAAAATATCACGCTTTGCACAATTTTTATACGGCGACCAATTCGCTTTGAGGCTTTATGCAACAGGCATAAAGCCATATAGTGCATTTGGATCGTCGATGGTCTCTAATTATAACAAAAAAGTATTCGTTCTTTTGTATCGATTTGTAGTTGTATTTAAATGATTAATCAATGTTATGTAAACTTGCATAGAAAGTAATCCTTATTAATACTAATCCTTATTAACAAGAAAGATTTGTATGTATGGCGACTATTTCAAAAGGTTCATGAGTTATAACGAAGATCTTTTATCATATACAATTTGTATTTTCGAAACTTGATCAAACAAAATGTGCAGTTACTAGGACCAAAATTATCGACAAATATAATTATAATAATAAATTGTCCATAAAATAAAATTGTGGTACATGATGAGCAAACTGTTCCTATCACCAAACAGTTAAATGACAATTTAAGACAAATACTAAATTAATTAGGCCAAGAATAAGCAATAGTACCAATTCTATTGCATATTATGTATGGGGTTGCAAATAATAACCTTATTTATATAAAATAAAGTAGTATCAGTAACACTACTTTATAATTCAACAACGGTAGACCGATTTTTATGATATTTACTTTGTTGAATTGGTATTTACCTCTTACCTCTTAAGTTATTATGAATAGGAGCTGGGGCGCGCTGAGGCTGGGGCCACTAGTACTTACATCCATAAAAACTGGCAACGGGTAAAACGGACTCACGTTCCGTACGGGATAACTTAGTAATAATGAATGTACATTTTATGATATTGTGTGTCTGCTGGCGAATAGTTATTTTTTAACCGATTCCAAAAGGAGAAAGTTATCAATTACATTGTATGTTTTTTTTGTATGTATATCATCCTCATATCTCAGTCATTTGTTGACAGATTAGATTTTTTATTTTATTTTCTTATAGAGTTTAACTTTTAATTGGTCCAATTGTGGCCAAATCCGGAATCAGATGGGGTCTTGGTGTCGAGGGAAACTCTTAAATCTAAAAAGCGCGTACAGTATTTTGTACTAGTATTTCAATGTTGACGTGTCTTTACGTCTGACAGTCACTGTTTTGTAGAACTGAGCTGATAGTGGAACTCCTTAATGGTTAGGAGTTCAGTGATTATGACGCCGGAACTTATGTAAGGTACTTTGTAGCTCATTAAAGAGCAGAGTCAAAAGGTGAAACCCCCTCCCCTTGATTTTAATCACAAACAATTTGCAAATAAAATAACTTTTATAATATAGTAAAAACCGACTTCAAAAACAAAATACACTAAAAATTCCTTAATAAACTCTTGAAAGGACTCCATTCCAAGGACAAGGTTTGCCTAAAATGGAGTCCTTTCAAGAGTTTATTTAAGACTTTTTAATGTGTTTTGTTTTTGAAGTCGGTTTTATTGAAATAGTATGGTAGTGAAGTGACCATTAACCCAACAAAATTGAAGACAAATAAGGGCTTTTGTTTTAAGTATTTGACTTTGAGTAGTAAACAAGTAAGTTTATGAATTTTCTTACATCATTCGTGCTTTGGATTTTGAATAAGAATAAACGGACGACAAAAAGTAAAAGGTCAGTTTTTCTTAATACATACCGTATTTAGGCGTTATTTAGTTCCACAACCTTTGATACGCACTTGTACGTACATACCATTGGCCATTGGCGTCAATTCCATACTGTGTGGGACTTGTTCATGGCATTAATTCCATACGCTAGTAACAGTGTTTCAATGGTTTAAACCTAAATAAATAGGGCAATATTTTGCTTATTTAACATTACTTTTCTTTCTATCACAATCTACAACCACAACCTATCTATAAACTTGTATAGTAAAACGCTTGTTTAAATAGAAGCGTTTCATGTGATGTGTATGTAGTTAACACTACGCCGGCAAAATAGTGTCATTTATTTTAATATTTTTAATGTTATTATTGTATGTATGTTAGTCTTTAAGGTATTTATTGTATGGGCCTAAGTTGCCTGAAATAAATGATTAAATTAAATTAAAAATTAAAAATTAATATGAATCTGTATTCAAATTGTACGCAAATGCCATGAAGTTCCATGGTTCTATTCAAGTCCATATTCATATAATATTTCATTATTGAAAAATGTGTATGGACAAAATGATATATTAATACCGGTGTAATCCAAATAATTAAATAAAAAATATCTTGTTTATCATCTGTTATACATGAAATACTTGAAATCTTGATCGAAATTTTCTTAACTACATTTTCTGAATGTCAGCTATAATAACTTGTGACATATTTCATATATCAAAATACAAATCATATCAAAGAACAGCGTTACACTAAAAAGCATTTATGTGTAAATAAATCCTCATAGCATCTAGCTGGTATGACCTTTGAGTATATAGCCCCTGGAGATGCCATACACGGGCGACCCCCTCCGGCAAAGTACATTGGTCAACTGTTCAAACACGTTATATAAAACTACTTGAAGTCGCTTCACCGCCATTTTGCATCGGTCCGTATCGCGTGACGCTTCTCTTGAAAAATGGTGACTTGTGCAGTATTCTCATGTAAAAGACGATCTGACAGCTCAAATTCGCAACAAGATCGCGTTTCCTATCATATTTAAGTATTTTTAGTAACTATTAAATGTGTATTTAAGTACAATTTCCATTTAAAGATAAAACCGTTGCGATACGTAAACGACAGAAAAATGAAAACATGAATACAGTGGTACGGAAGTGAATCGGTCTTAGTGATGTGACAAAGTCAAAAAAGGGACTCAACATAATCATTCACTCACTGGCCTCACTGAAGTTAGTTTCATAATCAGTATTTTTTATTAGATTTTGAATTAAGTAGTAAGTGTAGTGTATGTTATATTTAAATCTTGAAAGGTAAAAAAGAAAAAAATACTTTCTTTTCCCCTGGTCATACGATGTTGCAATTTAGTCTGAAAATGAAAAGAATGGTTGGCTATAAAAATATTTCGAGGTAAAAGGAATACATTTTGTCCGGGATTATGACTGTATATGTTATGCATAAACTATATACAGGGTTACAGGCTTACATGTTAAGTCGACCTAAATCCTGTAAGACGTGGCAGTTTACATTATGCCTGCTGACTGATTTGACTATCGTGCCCTATATTCAAAACTTTACCGTTAAGTTATCGGACTTTGAATTTATTTTATAAAAACTACCGATTTTGTCTATTGCTCCCCTTTTTCGTGTTTTGTCCCTCAACTTTGTTTTCTTTTTGCTACTTTTTGTGTAGTATACTTGCTTTATTATTTTTAACACTACATCACAAGTAGCTAAACCAACTTGAACCAACATACAATAATTATACAACATGAATACCTACTGCCAGTGCTTCAGCTGCAGCAACAGCTGAAGCAGTAACCCAATCTTCACAATGTGTAATTGTAAGTCTAAAAGCCTTATTGAAATCCTTGAGTGGTTTAAGTATAGATCTGCCGGCTGCTGCATATTAACCTTAATCACATTAAATTATTGGCTTTTGGGTTCTACGTACGTACATATCGGTTTTTAACCGACTTAAAAAACAAACATTTATGTTTGGCTTTTTAGCTTTTTTCAAATCGGTTTTTTCATTATTATTATTGTTCCAGGACAACCCTAGTGCAATCCTAATGCAGCCCTAGAGTAAAACGAAATATGATTTCTTGAGACAAATATTCGTAGATATGCATTACCTGTGTTATTCTGTCTTTACTTTTTACGTAAATTTACGTTTATAGAATAGAATAATCAAACTGCGTACTTAAAATTTGAAGCGCATTGGTATGTATATATCATATATTAAGAGGCTTCGATTTGGACTAATCTACCTGTTAAATGAATATTTGTTGGGGTTATTTCGCTGTAATGAACAACAATCAATCACCGATCAAGTCACCATGTTTCAGGATTACTATTTCTAAAAAATATACACATATTCATTCACAACTTGAATTTATAAAAAATCACGTGAAAGAAATTTTCAGCGAGCCTCCATGGGTCTCTAAACTGACTGACAGCCGCCAAAAACGGTTCTGCTACATCACATCTCGCTCTTGTCGTTCTATTCCAAAGGGATAGTAATTTATGAATAAAATACATATTAAGGAAAGTCTTAACTGGGTCCTAAAATCGTTACCATAGAATTTAAATAAATCATTCCAATTAAATTAACGATTTTTTATTGCTTTTCCTTTGTTAGTTCAAATGTTTATGTAACTTTATATGTGCTTTATATAGGTGGTGACCCTATTATTTATTATACTAGTGGCTCTGTGAGCTGTTGACCTTGTTTTGTTTCAATATGGCGGAAATTTGCCTTTTTATAACTCATCTTTTTTTACGGTTTCGTCTCGCATATCTTCGCCACATTTTTTTTTCTTCAATTTTGCAAACTGAGTCGGACAAAAATATTCAATATACTTATCACACCTTCTCACAACATTTCATTAGAAACGGTTGAGAAATGCGAGCTCTAGGCGAGAATCATTCAGTTCATTCATTCAGCAAACTGATTTGACGCATTCTTCTTGTGTCCCATCACTATCTTGTTCGTATGTATGCTGTGTAGTTACGTGAAAACTCTGTTTGTGTGCGTGTAATGTTTGATGTGTTGAATTATTTTGTAGTGTGCGTTTATCGCCACAGTAAAATTTGTGTCTGTTGAGTTATTCATCTAATGGTTGTGTGCTGTACGTGTTTACCTCACTCCCCACTAAAAGTGGTGAAAAAAATTGTTAGACGCGTTGACGTATTGGCATCTCCAGGGGGCTATATACTCAAAGGGTATGACACGTGGTAGATCAAGCGCAGAGCCAATGGCATCTGTGATGTGTTGATTCAATAAATGACCCAGCGCGGGCGCACGTCACGAGTTAGTTATCGGCTTACCGCCGAGCGGGGCGGGTGTGCGTCTGTGGCTGTGTGAACCACATCTATTAGAGGTATATTATTTGTCTCCTTTCACTCCCTATCGATCCCTATGTACCATGACGTGGCACAAGTGGCGACGAGGATGGGATCTGTTGGGAATCTGAGGGTAAGTGAACAGACAAAATTTTATTATCATTCAGTTCAATGTGGTGCCGACTTTAGTTATGTACATTAGCATTACCATTTAAACAAACTCAATAATTGCGGACGTACAATTAGTGTTCGCTCCGCTTTGTACTTTATCACGTCATAACAATGTGAATGATTCGGGCTGTATCTTTAAAATAAATTTCTTTACATTTTCATAGTTGCATCGAAATATTTTGTTCACTAATTCCTTTCTATTGATTTGAGTAGTAAATCTGTAGTTGGACGACAGCGACATGTTTTGTGAAGTAGTGATTGGCGCTGACAACTGAACCAGCGGAAGCAGGTTCGAATCCTGCAATAGGCAAATGTTTGTGTGATGGGTACGAGTATTCGTACCAAAGCCATGCATGTATTTAGGTCGTTATGGGAGGCGCCAACGTCTTGTCTGGTACTTCGTAACACGGAGAATAATTCCTTGCTTCGAAGCAAGATAATTGGTGTGTTGTCTGGCGCATATTTTATACAGATACAAGATTGGTGATAATAAAATAAAATTCGGGTACAATAATTAATAAGCGACGCCGTATATTGCTCGTGAAATTGATAACATTTAAAATAGTTGTAAATAAGCTACTTTCTGCCTTGTAACAAAACGTAAATCTAACCATAGTACCTACGTGTGGTAATGATTCGTATTATTTTGAAATTGAATAATATTCGGCAAATTCACAACGAATGTGGTTATCAGCATTCTTTTGTCAGTCTTTTGTTTACGCGGCACTTCATTGCATTGAGTTGCCGACAGTAATACTACTTAATAATCAACTAGTTATTGTATTATAACTTTAAAAAAATGATCGAACTAGTAAGGAGGTAGTCGTATTAAGATATTTTTCCATAAAATATTTACGTACCGTAGCTTGCAATAAATTACAGTAGTTTGAAAAGTATTAATGAGAAGTTTACAGATAGTTACCAACCTATTATTATTTATTTGCTAATTTAACTCGTCAAGTATGTGTGAACGAGACACAATAGAAATTCCATTATTATGCGACTCCCGGGAGTCGTTTGATACCTGACTGATTAAAACAACAACAATAGTTAGTAATAAACTGACAATACCAGTAGTACTCAATGCGAAATTGGGAAAGATAATACTAACCAACGCGCAGATTAAAATAAAAATATCTTAATGGTTAAAATATGTTCATGTATACTGGAATTGTCAGTTCGTACTAAAGTAATGCCTATGGTATAAGGTAGCTGATACAAAAAAAAAGTAGGCTGAAAAAATTGACAGCCGGTGCTTGATAAAAAATGATAGGCTGAAAAGTTAACAGCCGGTGCAAAATAAAAAATAAGTAAAATGAGCAAAAAATACAGCTGGTACTTTAACAGAAGAAAAAATAAAGTAAACAGCCAAATTACAGCTGGTACTTAACAAAAAGAAGTAGGCTGAAAAAATTAACAGCCGGTGCTTAGTAAAATAAGGTGTAGGCTGAACAATTTAACAGCCGGTGTTAAATAAAAAAAAAGTAAGATGAAAAAAAAGAACAGCTGGTACATAAAAAAAAGAAGTAGGCTGCATTAAAAATTGACAGCCGGTGCTTAATAAAAAAGATATAGGCTAAAAAATTAACAGCCGGTGCTAAATAAAAGAAGTAGGCTGGAAAAATAATAATAATACAGCCGGTGCTAAATAAAAATCTTAATAAAGAAAATGCAGTCTGATATTTGCCAGTTATTAATTACTAAGGCTCGTTATCAAATAGTACTCTGACAATGTCCGTGTAATAAACAAAATCATGTAGTAGATTAACATAGTTAGTCAGTCGTCGGTACTAAACAATTAGTAACTGACATTGTCAGTTGATACTTACGATACAATAAATATTAAGCTATATGTAAGTTTAAGAATTGGTAATAGACTGCTTGAATCATTTTGTAATTTGGACGATTTGTGTACCAATGAGGCTTTCAAACATCGGCTATTTAATAATAATATTATGCACAATTGCTTAGTAATAGTAATAATGTCTAAAAATTTACACTTATTTAAACAACACCAAAGTCTAGTTTTATCTTTACACTAACTAGACATTTTGTAGTCAGTTATAAGATACGGGGTTCGATTCTTCGTCTGTCACAGACGTCACGACTTGTAAAAAGCAACCGTGACGGTTGCTTTTTACAAGTGCAATTTACATGTTATAGTTATGATACCGTTTATTGATGACTAGTTTATGCCTGCGGATGGTTGATGTTAAAAACAAATTGGCGTATTGTAATTAAGGTACTGGAGGTAATTAAGGCCCGGAGCTAAATAAGGCCCACAGTTCGTATTTCGCGCGAAAATGTGATTTCTTTCCTGCGTGACTTACGCATACATAGAACGAGTCACAATATGCACGGTTTGGCAACGTCGCGCACCCCGCGCGCTTCGTTTCGTCAGTAGCGAGCCGGGCCTCGTACTGACTTGAGGGTATGTCGCAAATTATAATTTTCGCTGTGGAATAAAGGTCAGTTTTGATGAATTTTTCCTACTGTTTAATAAAATAATGTGTTTGTTGAAGTAAGTGCATATTCTAGTTTGTGATATTAGCGTGTTTTTATGTTTCAATTGCATATTTTAATATTTTTTTTCGATGAGTGTGCCGATAGGTTGTAGGTTTAATAAGGCCCACCGATTTTGGCTCTGGGCCTTATTACACTCCTAACTGGATTTGGTTAATAATATTGATTTTGTGCTCTCTTTTTTATTCAAGTAGCACTTTTCTTTAGTTTTAGTTAATTTTCGTTGTTAAAAATATTTGTTTTCAAGGTGCACCCTAAAGTGGTCAACAGTGGTCAAATAAGGCCCAAAAAAATTTATTTCAGATTTTATTAACAATTTTGTTTTTCTATGAAGGGAAATTCAGTTTCATTTGTTATTATAAGTTTATTTTTTGTTAAAATTTCATTTAAAATGTCTGTTTATAGTTTGGGCCTTATTATACTACAGTAGTTTAATAAGGCCCAGCGAAGGCTTTTAAAAAAATGTGCATTTCAAGTATTTGTATTAAAAAAGCAAAAATGATTCAGTGCGTCCTAAATATTTAAATATTCTAATTATTACTGATTGAATTATTTATATTAACCCGAAAATTTAGGATTTTTGAGGGCTTCAAGTTAGGTGGGCCTTGTTTGCCGCAAGTACCTTAGTAGTGTTACAAAGAAGCTAGCAAAACGACCAGCTATTATGTGTATAATATGAATAATTACTAATATAAAGTGATAGTTATAGCAGATATGTAGAACTTTTACCTATTAATTAATGTAAATATACCAAATTAGCTAACATTAGTGAGTATGTATGTATTTACTAAGTTGAACACTATGAGTGTGGTTTGGCACAGCCTGATCTCATAATGTTTAATGTGATTGTGAAGATCCCAATTTCATTTTAATTTTGCACAGAGAAAGTTGTTCCTTTGATTACATGTCATGGATATTTTAATTTAATTTTTGCGCGGTTATTATTAACATTATTTTGTGTACGCGGCCCAATTTGACTGATATTTAGCTAATATAAAATAAGAACTTATCGAGTAGGTACATAACGGGTCTCACGCTATTTGCACCACTCTGGTATTGCCACCAAGTATAAGTTACTAAAAACAAAAAGAGAAACTCAATAGTAAATGTTTGAAGATGTTTAGTTACCGCAAACCGGCCACAGTAAAAATCTGATTAATACGATTCAGATGGAGAATAAGTACGGACAACAGCACGTCGAGGTAAACACTGCGGTATATTATGTAGTTGTAATAAAGGCTAGTTTGCAACAAAAGGGTATAACAAAGTGGAAGCAAAGAATCTATCGTAGATGACGGTATGTGCATTGTTGACGGACACATTTGATGACAACCATTATGAATTATTTAATTCATAGAAATACATGCTGATGAAACTTAAGGCTGCTGTCACCTACCTTCTAACAAAGTTCAAGTGTAGTTTTCCCCCCAAAAATGACTAAACTGACTACCTTTTTTGAATGAATTGTGTAGAAATGAACTATCTCCATAAGATGTCGACTCTGAATTTTTGATTCAATCTTTAAAATGCCTGTAACTTGCAATCATAGAAGCCAAATTGACGGTTTTTCTGGTACACTTTTCCAGATCAGTTGTTGACATCAGCTATCAAAATAACATAAACATGAAAGGAAATACGTTCCTCTACAAGCTTTCGACTCTGTTTTTTTATTTATTGCTCTAGTTATTCCACATGAAGACAAAATTGAAACCATGTTTTGGCATAAAATACGCACCTAAAGACAGGCGATTATCTCTGAGATACATTGCACTTATTGTGTGTTATTTGATAAAACAATGTTATAGAGGTTCCTATCTTTGACTTAGCATCTAAATTCTTGATTTTATCTTGTGCAATATATTCAAAATATCTTACTAAAGTAACCTATAAATTTGAGATTTGGAGCTGTCACGAACATTCATCTTCGATCGAAATTTGACAGACAGCGCCGAGCGCTCGGAGGGGAAGGGTGTGTCGCTCGTTGTCTTCGCTGCCACTCTTTTATTTCGTGTATGATACTAATTCCAAATTTAAAAATATCACGCTTTGCACAATTTTTATACGGCGACCAATTCGCTTTGAGGCTTTATGCAACAGGCATAAAGCCAAAGTGCATTTGGATCGTCGATAGTCTCTAATTATAACAAAAAAGTATTCGTTCTTTTGTATCGATTAGTAGTTGTATTTAAATGATTAATCAATGTTATGTAAACTTGCATAGAAAGGAATCCTTATTAATACTATATACAAGAAAGATTTATATGTATGGTGACTATTTCAAGAGGTTCATGAGTTTTAACGAAGATCTTTTATCATATACAATTTGTATTTTCGAAACTTGATCAAACAAAATGTGCAGATACTAGGACCAAAATTATCGACAAAATAATAATAATAAAAAATTGTCTACAAAATAAAATTGTGCTATATGATGAGCAAACTGTTTCTATCACCAAACAGTTAAATGTAAATTTTAGACAAATACTGAATTAATAAGGACAAGAATAGGCAATAGTACCAATTCTATTGCATATGTATGGGGTTGCAAATAATAACCTTATTTATATAAAATAAAGTAATATCAGTAACACTACTTTATAGTTCAACAACGGTAGACCGCTTTTCATGATATTTACTTTGTTGAATTGGTATTTACCTCTTACCCCTTAAGTTATTATAAAACAGGGCTGGGGCGTGCCGAGATTGGATATGAAGCAAAGTTTTCTGTGGTCGAAGTTTTTTTTTTCACTAAAAAGTCTAAAACTCTTCAAAGGACTCCGATTTAGGCAAACCATTTCTTTTTGAAGTCAGTGCCATCGCATGGGCTCTCTCAAGTTCCATCTTAAGCGACATCTATCTGGGCATCGACTCCAAAAAGAAATGGTTTGCCTAAAATGGAGTCCTTTCAAGAGTTTATTTAAGACTTTTTAATGTGTTTTGTTTTTGAAGTCGGTTTTATTGAAATAGTATGGTGGTGAAGTGACCATTAACCCAACAAAATTGAAGACAAATGAGGGCTTTTGTTTTAAGTATTTGACTTTGAGTAGTAAACAAGTAAGTTTATAAATTTTCTTACATCATTCGTGCTTTGGATTTTGAATAAGAATAAACGGACGATAAAAAGTAAAAGGTCAGTTTTTCTTAATATAGACCGTATATAGGCGTTATTTAGTTCCACAACCTTTGATACGCACTTGTACGTACCGAAGTATTGTATGTTAGATGTATAAGTAAGTTAGTCATTAATAAACTTCTTGATCAAGCGGACGTGTTTAATTCGACTCCTCATCATAACTCATGGCGACCCTGCCATGCGCGTTCCGGGAACTAGTAGTGTAGCCGGTGAAAAGTGCAAACGGCGCGGATTCCTGTGTGCCTCGGTGCCTCGAGTTAGTTAAAATGTTCGTCGTGAATTCATTACGCAAACTGACTTTTCCTGTGGCGGCGTGTTTTCAAATAAATAAAAATGGGCAAGTCATATTCGAAAACCGAAGATAAGGAGATACTTATTAATCAAAATGCATCAGGAGGTTCCAATGGTGTGAACTACTCAGATCAAGAGAATCACATGAAGATTAACAACATCCTGATTACTACGTTTTTGGTGCTGATGGCTATTGTGATACTTGCAGTCATCTATTTGAAACTCAAGGAGAGACATAAGAGGTGGATAGATCAGCGTGTGAGTTACGAGTTTTTGAGAAGAGTACGTAGCCGTTTGTCTGGGCGCCGGGAGCAGGAGCCGGGAGCGCGTGATGAAGAAGTGATTTGAGTTCGAGAGAAAGCTGTTTAAAAGAAAAAGTGCGTGAGAGGTAAAAGTGCAAAAAAAAATGTGCGTTCTACTCCGTACTATATGTGAAGTGCGTGATCTGTGTCGCAGTGTTATTTTAGTTTTTATTTAGAAATAGACATTAACGATTATTTTAAAATTAGAAATATGAGTTTTAGTTTTCAATAAATACGTCTTGTTCAATTGAAATATCAAACTTAAATACGTCAATGTAACTCGAGCTAACACTTCGTGGAATCACGGCCCAAACTCAACTCAGCTTTTTCTTATCTGCTCGGTCGTGCGACAGTGTTCGAGTTTAATAAAATTATAAAACGAAGTAAATGAAATATGATGCGGTGTAGTATGTCATTTGGTTACTTAAATATTACTTTTTGTGTATTATGGCCGAGGATTTATTAGAGTTTTGTAAAGATTTATTGGAGATACGTAAATATTTAATTAAAAAAGGCCAGAGCAGATATAAAGGGTCAGTTGCGTCAACAAAATTACACGAGGCCGATATAATATTAAAAGATAGCGAGTTAGTATTTTCTACTTTAAGTCGTCAAGGAAAACAATCAGAAATAAAATTGATTACGACTACTTATGAAAAAATTTGGACATTACATTCAGAAATAACTCGGTTGTGTACTTTGCCTAATCTTGAATTACCTAGTTGTGAAATAAGTTTAGAAACAATGGATTTCGATATTAAGACAGCGTGTGGGTTAATACCTATTTTAGATGATAAGGAAGATACCACGAAACGATTGATTGATGCAGTGGAAATGTATGCAGATATGCTAAACGATGTAGGAAAAACATTATTAATTAAATTTGTTTTGAAAGGAAGATTATCAGAAAACGCTAAGTTACGCGTCGCTGACACCTATCCATCAGTTAGTAGCATGATTAAAGATTTCAAAAACAAATTATTGACAAAAGCTTCTTATACGGCTATACATAAACAAATACATTCTTTAAATCAAGGATTTAGATCGGTTGATGAATACGGGTCTCAACTCGAAAAACTGCTAACGGAGTTGACTATTTCACAGGCCGAGGGCGACGCTACAAAATGCGCAGTCCTTAAGCCTATTAATGAGAAAATGGTTATTAAGAAGTTTACAGATGGTCTTAAAAGCGAAAAGTTAAGCACAATCATCGCAGCTCGCAACTACACTTCGCTGAAGGATGCGGTCCAGGCGGCCAAGGACGAGTCCACTCCATCGACGTCTAGTTCCGGGTCTGCTGAGGTAATGAAGATGACTAGAGGTAGGTTTAATAACCGTTCATCTAGATTTCGAGGACAAAACAGAGGCCGTGGGCGTCAAAGTTTTGGCACTAACAGAGGTAATTATCAAAACAATTATGGTAATTATTCAAATAGATATCAGAGATATTCGAGGCCTTTCCAGTATGCGCCGCGTGGTAGAGGACAGTACTACAGGTTGAATTATCATTATAATAGACGTGGAAATCAAGGACTTTACAACAAAAATGTCTTTGCAGTTCAAGGACATGATAACAAAGAACGCTCTGGAGAGGATATTGAGCAAAAACCTAATGAGATAGATAAAGAACAGTTTTTTCGTTCTCAATAATTTCATTTTTTCTTGCAGAGGTAACTCTAAGTTTGTCAATTTTTATATTCACGGTTTGAAACTTGTGTTATTGATAGATACTGGGGCATCGATCTCGGTTATTAAAGAAGAAGTACTTCCAAGGTCAGCTCATGTTCTCAAAGATAATTTGGTTGTTAACGGAATTGGAGGTAAGATTTGTTCTTCCGGATATGTAGAGTTGGACATCTATGCTTCTGGAGATGATAAATTTCAAAACAAATTTCACATTTTCAAAAATCTACCTATAGCTGTTGATGGAATTTTAGGATTGGACTTTATGAACAAATATGGAGCTAATATTGATTTAAACAAGAATTTATTAACGTTGCGAATAGGACGAGAAAATTGTATTTTGCCAATTCATAACAAGCCTGATTACAGTAATTCATTATTAATACCCCCTCGAAGTGAATCTATTCACTTTGTGTACTTAAATACGGAAGTAAAAGGTGATTGTTTTGTCAGTGCCAAAGAAATAGCTAAAGATGTTTTCCTGGCTGGTACAATTATTCGACCTATAAATAAAAGAGTCCCAATAAAGATTTTAAATACCAGTGAAAAAGAAGTAAAATTAAATGATTTTGTATTAAATGTTGAACTTTTAGAAGATTATAACGCTTTCAAATTTGGTCAAAATAAAAGTAGTTTAAATAGAAGTGATACTTTATTATCTTTATTAGAATTGAAACATTTGAATGACGAAGAAAAACAATCTATAGAAAAAATTTGCAGTAAATATTCCGACATTTTCTTTTTACCCGGTGATAAGTTGGAAACCACTAATATTTGTGAACAAACTATACAACTGAAAAATAATATTAATCCTATTTATACAAAACCATACCGCTTACCACAAGCTTTAAAGCCTGAAATAAATAAACAGATAACAAAAATGCTCAAAGATGATATAATTGAAGAATCTACCAGTGAATGGTCTAGTCCCATACTATTAGTACCAAAAAAATCGGATGGTTGTCAAAAATGGCGTTTGGTAATTGATTTCCGAAAACTTAATGAAAATATCGTAGATGATAAATTTCCGTTGCCGAACATCACTGATATACTTGATTCTTTATCAGGTTCCATATATTTTACACATTTGGATTTACAACAAGGCTATTATCAAGTAAAATTGGCACCAGACAGCCGAAAATATACAGCATTTTCGACTAGTACAGGACATTATCAATTAAAGCGTCTACCAATGGGGCTTAAGACTTCTTGTAGTGCCTTTAGTAGAGTTATGTCGATAGCTATGTCAGGATTGTCTTTTGAGAAGTGTTTTATTTATTTGGATGATTTGATTATTTTTGGAAGGTCTTTGACTATTCATAACCAAAATTTAGTAGATGTTTTCGAAAGATTGAGAAAGGTAAATTTAAAATTGAACCCTACTAAGTGCGAATTTCTTAAAAAGGAAATTTTGTATCTTGGTCATTTAGTTTCAGCCGACGGTGTCTCACCTGATCCAGAAAAGACTAGAGTTTTAGAGCATTATCCTGTCCCTCAAAATGTAGATGAAGTAAGAAGGTTTGTTGCATTTTGCAACTACTACAGAAAATTTGTACCCTCATTTGCAACAATTACTTTGCCTTTAAATCGTTTACTTAAGAAAGATGAACCCTTTGTTTGGACTTCGGAATGTCAAAACGCATTTAATTATCTAAAATTTTCATTAATGACACCCCCAATACTTCAGTACCCCGATTTCTCTAAATCAAATGAATTTATTTTGCAAACTGATGCGTCCGATGTAGCTGTAGGAGCAGTTTTATGTAACAAAAATATGAAACCCGTTGCTTACACTAGTAGGCCTTTAAATAAAGCAGAAAAGAATTACCCAGTTATACAAAAGGAACTAACAGCAATTGTGTGGGCAGTTAAATATTTTAGGCCGTACCTATTCGGCAGGACTTTTACCATCATGACAGACCACAAACCTCTTATTTACTTATTTGGAATGAAAGATCCCTCTAGCAGGTTGATTAAGTATCGATTAATTCTTGAAGAATATGATTTTAAAGTAGTGTATGTGAAAGGTAAAAACAATGTTGTGGCAGATGCCTTGTCGCGAATAAGTATTACATCTAGTGAGTTGAAAGATATGAGTGAACAAGTTTTGGCTGTGACTACTAGAGCGCAGAAGAAAAGAATGGAAGAGGATGAAAGCAAGAAAAAAGTTGTGACTAATAATGACACAGACGAGTGGCCTGATCAACCACGAGTCGTGGAATTATTAAGACAACCGCATGATTCCATTGAAATGAAACTGGTGAAAGGAGATATGATAAAAGGATTTAGAAAGAAAAATATGATAAAAGAAGAGCGCGAATGTTTTGTTTTTATTCCAAGTAAAATGTTATTATGTATAAACCTTGAATTTAGATTGCACTTCTCGCGAGCCGAATTTGCAGCTAAATTGAAAGAGTTTTGTGAGAAAATAAACGTTAAAGAAATATGTATAGTAAAAGACGATAAAAATGAAGAATTTATAAAAGAATTATGTAGTGAAATTAAAACATTAAATAAGTGGACCGGTCCCCGATTATGTGTTTTAAAAGGAATTGAAAGAATTTACGACGATAAAGTAAAACAATTTATTTTAAATGACTATCATTTGCTACCCACGAGTGGGCATGCTGGAATGAATAGAATGGCTAATACCATAAAGAGAAAATATTATTGGCCAGGTTTAGAAGCGGATGTAAGAGAATTTATAAGTAGATGTGATTTGTGTCAGAAAATGAAATATAGTAAGTATACTAAGCAACCAATGACTATAACTACTACGGCGACAACTGCTTTTGAGAAAGTTTTTCTTGATCTTGTAGGTCCCTTGGACAAAGATGAGTACGGTAATTGCTATATTTTGACACTTCAGTGTGAACTAACAAAATATATAGAGGCGTACCCTTTACCAAATAAAGAGACACTTACGGTGGCTAAAGCTTTTGTAAATAATTTTATCTTAAGATTTGGTGTTCCTCATTCCTTAGCTACTGATAGGGGAACTGAATTTGTTTCTCAAGTTATGGAACAGGTGTGTAGCTTGTTAAATATTGAAAAGTTGACATCAACTGCTTATCACCATCAATCAATCGGTTCGCTCGAAAATGCTCATAAGCATTTAGGGGCTTTCCTGAGAACTTACGGAACCAATACGGGATTTTCATGGTCTCATTGGATTCCATTTTGGTGTTTTAGTTATAATACTTGTGTAAACACACAAACAAAATACACACCATTTGAACTTGTATTTGGTAGGCCATGTCGTATGCCTAATAATTTGAAACAAGATGTGGTTGAACCACTTTATAACCCAGATAATTACTGTTTAGATTTAAAATATAAGTTACAGGTAGCTTTAAGAGATGCAAGACATAATTTGATAAATTGTAAAGAAATAAGAAAAGACAAATATGATAAAACATGTAATCCTGTATTCTATAATAAGGATGATCTTATTTTAATCAAAAATGAATGTGCTCGTAAATTAGATTGTATTTTTGATGGTCCTTTTAAAGTTTTGGAAGATTTAGGATCAAATGTTAAGATATTTAGAAATAATAAAATAGATATAGTTCATAAGGATAGAACAAAAAGATTTATTGAATAAGCGATTTGTTCAAAGAACATTGTAACATGCTTATGTGTATACAAAACTTTTTTTTTTATCTTTTTTTTTCCCACCCCCGAGGTGAAGTATTGTATGTTAGATGTATAAGTAAGTTAGTCATTAATAAACTTCTTGATCAAGCGGACGTGTTTAATTCGACTCCTCATCATAACTCAGTACATACCATTGGCCATTGGCGTCAATTCCATACTGTGTGGGACTTGTTCATGGCATTAATTCCATACGCTAGTAACAGTGTTTCAATGGTTTAAACCTAAATAAATAGGGCAATATTTTGCTTATTTAACATTACTTTTCTTTATACCACAATCTACAACCACAACCTAACTATAAACTTGTATAGTAAAACGCTTGTTTAAATAGAAGCGTTTCATGTGATGTGTATGTAGTTAATATGAACCTGTATTCAAATTGTACGCAAATGCAATGAAGTTCCATGGTTCTATTCAAGTCCATATTCATATAATATTTCATTATTGAAAAATGTATATGGACAAAACGATATAATACCGGTGTAAACCAAATAATTAAATAAAAATTATCTTGTTTATCATCTGTTATACATGAAATACTTGAAATCTTGATCGAAATTTTCTTAACTACATTTTCTGAATGTCAGCTATAATAACTTGTGACATATTTCATATATCAAAATACAAATCATATCAAAGAACAGCGTTACACTAAAAAGCATTTTAGTGTAAATAAATCCTCATAGCATCCAGCTGGTATGACACGTGTTAGATCAAGCGCAGAACCAATGGCATCATCTACCAATAACCCTTAGTCCCCGTTTCTCGTGGAGTTTACATTCGTAAAAAAATACCTACTCTGAGATGTCACGATTTGGGTGAAGACATATAGAAGCAGATAACCGGTACCAACCTGTACCGACTGACTAGTGATGTGCCAAGTCATCTTTTTTTGATCTCGAAATATTTAAGAAATTCGTTACAACAATCCAAATAAGGACCGACTGACACTAGAAAATTGTTTTAAAACAAGATTCAAATCAAGACTTGAGTCGGAAAAGTCTCTATAAAGCATTTCAATTCCATGAAATAGCCAACACGGCACAACACTGGTTAGTCGTTGCAGGTCAGTGCGTGTTACCCGCCTCTATATGTCTTCACCCTTTGGATGCATTTCGTTTTTTCTATGCTGTAAGTTTTTTACGTTATTATAACTGTACGTTTGTGTTTAAATCTGTGAATTTAGTTATATTATTATCAAAAGGAAAATGTTCGCGAACGGAATTGACGGGAGCCCTGATTCCGAACTGTATTCACTGTATTCGTAATAGGTATTTTAAATACAAAAAAAACTGGTATAACATTAATTTATCACATCGACTTTTATAAGACCATCATTTTCTGTGTTCATCATACGCATAGCCTACTACCTAGAGATAAAGTATCAAAATTGTTTAATTACAGTTAACATTTTTTTGTGTCCCGGACATATAAAATCGCACACACACATTGATAAATTCGGTAAAATCTGAGAATCTCCAGACTGTCATATGGCTCTTAACATGTAAGTTAACGTAAGAGTATTAATTGTGTAAGTTATTGGTAATTAATATGATATATTAAATGATGTATTGAAAAGGATTTTCTAACCCAACTTAAATCACGATAAAAATATCGAGGTAATAATATTGTCAAGCTCCAATTATTTATTGATTATTCTGAGGACTAATGTAGACTTATTTAGCATAATTTAAAAAAAAATATCTTGTGGTTTTTACATGAATTTAATCACAATGTACAATTTGTCGAGTAATTAAGATAATCGAATCATAAAGTTGCTTTTATTATTTTCATTACATTTTGCTGGTTCAACAGACAAGTTTTAGGTAGGAACTTAAGTTGGAATATTACCAATAATAATTACACGCATAATAATGCTGATGCAGTTAACAATGTAACGCAAATGTAACTTGCACATTACAAAATATTTAATAATTAATTTAGTATTTAAGGCACTTTCAATCATTATTTGAAAATCTATTAGATACTTTTAGAAAGCAATATTCGGTACTCATTGACTGGTAATATAAATTTATAGCTTAAGGAATTCCATGTTATCACTGTTTCGTACAAATAAATGATAATAATTATTATAGGTATTATGTCAATGAAATTTACATAAATTTTAAGGACTGATCACTGAATAGATAAGTGGGACTGATCATACCAGGCTCAGAAACGAATGCTGGAGGATTGATCACTAACAGTAATATTATGTATATTGCTAAAGGCGAACTGTACCAGAAGCAAGGGTATTCGTTCGATTTAAGATTACTATTTCTGTCAGCTTGCCTTAGTAAAGTACAACTCTCTTTAAGAAAATTAAATTAAATCTTAACCTTGTGTAAGAATAATCATAATCATAAATCATTATTTATTTGCAAGAATGAATACAGTACATGTCAAGGTGGTAAAATATTCGTTCAGTGCATTCAGCCACAGAATATATATAATGGTATTCAAACACAAACATATCATGCAAATATTCATTGGTTACAGTTAAAACTAAATTAATATATTGTTTCACATGTCTTAATTAAAATTGTGTATTATGGCATACCATAATTATCTATACATATAATAAAATTGTAGAGGTCGAATTTCTGTACAATAAAAGAAAATGCTTAAAACCGAGTCAGGGGGATGTAAGAAGTGCAATAGCACTAATCTAGATTTTTTTCGAATTTCTTATTTCTCTGTTTGTCTGTCTGTTTGCTCGGGATAAACTCCGAAGCGACTGGACCAATTTAAATGAAATTTTGAACAGTGGTAGCTTAAACCATCGAGCAACATTTAGGATACTTACAATGCCTGTAAATAAAAGTTTCCGTGCGATGTAAAAAAATATTAAAAACAAACTTCAGTAGAACGAAACGCGCCAAGTGTCACTTTTTAGGGTTCCGTAGCCGAATGGCAAAAAACGGAACCCTTATAGTTTCGTCAAGTCTGTCTGTCTGTCTGTCTGTCTGTCTGTCTGTCTGTCCGTCCGTATGTCACAGCCACTTTATTCTGAAACTATAAGCATCACATAGCTGAAACTTGGTAGGTAGGTGTATTTTGTTCACCGCTTTTCGATTCAGATACAAAAAGTTAGAAAAAATAATATTTAAGGGGGGGCTCCCATACATGAAACTAAAACCAAAAATTTTTTTTTTACTCAAACCTATGCGTGTGGGGTGTCTATGGATAGGTCTTTTAAAATGATGTTGAGGTTTCTAAAACCATTTTTTCTTAAAGTGTAAGGTTTGAGATATAGACGCTTCCAAAGTGGTAAAATGGGCGTCCCCCCCCCTCTAACTTTTGAACTAAGAAAGTGAAAATTTTGAAAAAAATATATGATGTAGATCTCAACAAAAACTTGCAACGAAAATTGGTTTGAAGGAGATCGAACTAGTAGTTTTTGAGATATTGCACATTTTTATCAACCGCAAATATAACTTTGTCTTTCATACAAACACTATGAAAAACAAAGTTATTTTTGCTGTCGCAATATATTGTGATGTTTTCGTTAAGTGAAAGTAAGTGGACCCTGAATTCAGTTAAGGGTGGCACGGAACCCTCAGTGCGCGGGTCCGACACGCACTTAACCGGTTTTCAACCACTGATGTCTAAAGTCATTGTCAAACTAATGTCAAGTCAATCGTCATTCAATCTATCCACAGATTATTATGAGTATGTCTAAAGAATCTATCAAAATAAAACAAAGTGAAACAAAGTATTGAATATATATTAGGTATTCATCTGTGATTGAAAGCATGGAAATTATGGAAAATTGCCTGTGTAAATAATAGGAGGAGCAACAACGCCACATACATGTGAAGGATTAAGCCACAAGTGATATTAGACACTGATGTGTTGCAATGGTCTCTCCAGTATCACCTGTTGTTGCTGACCATCACCTGTATAATGTAACACCAAAGTTTTATTAACGGTATGTAGATATCACTTTTACAATTTTACCCACCAGTATGTTACCTACTGCTTTTCCTATTCATCTAAACTCTAATCATCCAAAAATTCAACTGGTAGGATTGCAGAATAATTAATGAGAAATGAAGCTCTTCTTCCAGAGAAAGAATTGAAGAGTTTCTTCCAGTTGAATTTGGAAAATCTACTCTCATACAGTTCATATTCAGATAATTCAGAAATTGAGGCAGACAATAAACAATATTTCTTATCCAGATCATAACCTTAGCCTCACAGTCTTTAGAAATGCCACCAATACATAGCTATCACGACAAAAACTTTGTTTCAGAGAGCAAGGGGCAGCAATGTTAACCAAAACCTGGCTGCTGATTGTCAACATGTAAGGAAGGTTATTGCATACCCCGTGCCAAACCCGCTACAATTGAACAAGAAGATTAACCAATTTTTACCACCTTTCAAGTGTCACACACATCACATACGTCTCCAAGATGCAGGGGAGTACAGACAGGAATGTGACTGTGGCATCTTCTACATCGGTGAATCAACAATTAGTATAGGCATGCAGAATAAAGAATATAAATAGCTGATTTATTTATGTAACAAAGAACCACTTCATAATTATGTTTACCAACCTAAACAACATCTCATACTGCAAGATCTCAAGACACAATAAGCTTTTTCTGGGTGGTTAGGAATGTCAATAGATATTAATGAGCGATGGTAGTTTCTTGGTCTACCTGTGACCACGGATGCTGATAATAATTAGAAACGTCCGGCCCTCTTATTTCATTTTAAATAAATGTGTGGGAAATGAATCTGTAAAGTGTTTTAATTCAATGTGTAGCGTTTCCTCCATATTGGTTTGTATAAATTAAATGAAATTTTGGTACTTTACTTTATGGTACTTGCCAAAATATAACAAAATATATATTTAGATCCATTTTTTCCACACAACAAAGTAAAATGTTAGTAAAGTAGTAGTTTTTTTTTTGTGGCAAAGTACTTAGTAGTTAAAAAGTAAAGTAACCATATAATCCTATCAGACAAAGGAACTCTTAATCAAAATACAAATTGTGAATGTCCAAATAATCGGTATGGTCATAATAATTGATCTTGATCACCTTTGATGTACTACTTGCTTCTTATTGTTGTAATAATAAATATACTGATTTTGTTTCAAAATAAGTTTAATAAAGCTTACAAAGCATTCTATATCGCCCTTTAGTTTTAGTTAAGTAATACAGGGTGACTTAAAGCTGGGTAAAAAACTTGGAGGCGGAAGTAGTATAGTTGAGTCATGGTTGTCTTAGACGAAGTCTTACTATTTTTCTTAAATACTTATTATGTTTTTTTATATAAAACCTAAACTTTTACAATTCATTGCTAACAATAGCCAATTTTAATGATAAGTGAGTACTAAAATTTACTTTAATCAGTCAGGTATCAAACGAATGCCGAGAGTCGCATAACAATGGAATTTTTATTGTGTCTCGTTTACACATACCTGACGAGTTAATTAACATAAATAAATACTTTATATCTTGCGTACTTATAAGTACTTATACTTAAGTATCTTATTTGTAAAATCATAAGCCTAAATAATTAAAAATTCTACCCAAAGTCACTATTCCACGCGGACGAAGTCGCGGGCACAGCTAGTTTATACATAAAACAATTGAAAAGTTTCTAGCCAGATCAATTAATTTTTAAGAAATATATTCGCATATTATGTAAGGGCACAAGTTGCCAGAAGAAGTTAACGTATTAAAAATAATAAATTAAAATTTGTATCAAACTGAGTAAGCACAGAATTAAATTTTGCTTTTTTTTGACAAAGCGCAGTAGTATATTTTATAAAATTGCACATTGGACAGTAATGTGTAAGATGTGTTTGTCTTGTTGTGAACTTGTGAATTTGTCAAAAGTGCATATTGGTATTAAATAAGTGTTTATTATTATTTATTAAGTGTTTCTATTTGGCATTCCGCTTAAAAAGCTATTACGGTTTCTATTATTGTTATCCAGGATTCAGTAAATAGAGAAAGTAAAAAAGTTGTGTTAATATATTCTAAAACTGTAAATGCTAGAAATCTGTCCAACGATGATCATTTAAGATTATGAAACTGTAATATGATAGTATTAATCATCATTATCTCGGTATCTACAGGTTAGCAACTTGAAATATGTAAAGTTTAGCAAAACATTGTTCACAACTTCTTAATTTATTAAAGAAGGGAAGGAGTATGACTGTTCAAATAAAACTTATTCCAATCTGAACCACGATCATGTAATTGTATCACATTTCATAAATATTATTTATCATTAGAATTGTATAACTCAAATCCGTACCTGCTTACTACTTATACTATGATTACAGAGCGTGCGTATTGCGATGTTGTTTTGACTTATACGCAGCTCTGATTTAATATAATATTAAAATGTATTTACACTGCACAGTAAAAATATGTAATAACGACAACTCTTAAAGTGAGATCTTGAGGTGGGTCCAAAATAATTAAATATTATCTATACTAAGTACAGAAATGTTAGTACACGCAATGAAGTTCAAGAAGACCTCACTAAGACGGTTGTATGGACAGTCCGATGATGATGATGATGACTTGTGTATGATGTATTTGATTTGTTTTTATGGCAGCTAGTGGTGACTGAGTTTGTTCCGGCGTTTCTTCTCAGCACTTGCCTATTTGTTTGTGTTCTGTCTCGAAGCGCTGGTAGGGCCAAAGATAACCTGAGACATGTACAGGCCCCATAAGGGCAATGTTTTATTTTACAAAAAGGAAGAGATGTGATGTGTTGATTCAATAAATGACCCAGCGCGGGCGCACGTCACGAGTTAGTTATCGGCTTACCGCAGAGCGGGGCGGGTGTGCGTCTGTGGCTGTGTGAACCACATCTATTAGAGGTATATTATTTGTCTCCTTTCACTCCCTATCGATCCCTATGTACCATGACATGGCACAGCATCATCCACCAATAACCCTTAGTCCCCGTTTCTCGTGGAGTTTACATTCGTAAAAAAATACCTACTCTGAGAAGTCCATTGAACTACTATTACTACGTATGGAAATGACATCCCTAAGGAACCTCGTGCCCGATGAGTTGATGGTCACAGACCATCAACGCATGCGCGGTATCACAGTCACTCACTCCCGCTCGTAGCGTTAACCAATGTGACATTTGGTCAATTAATTTGACAAAAAAGCCATCATGCGTTTTAAAAACATGCGAAAATAAAACCAACAGGAATATAAACGATACCGGCGTCACTTACCATCGGTAGGAAATTAAAATGTTAGCTTAAACCAGCGTAAAGATTTTTCAAAATGTTATAAATTTTTGGCATGAAATTGCCGCCATTTTACATGAAAATCAAAGATTATAAAAAGTGACACGCACAGAATGAAAAAGTAGGTTGGTAATAAATAGAGGTTAGACAATGCGATGTTGTGATATTTCTTTTAAGGTGTTTTGCATTGGTAGTTATATTTTTCTAGAAATATCTCGTATGAAAAATTAAAATGATAAAAATCATGATAAAAAAATAGTAAATATCATTCGAGGTTTTGACCTACAGATTTTTATTTACTAAACTTTTATTTATTTAGCTCTTTTAAATAACTATTGATCAAAGTAAGTAACGATTAAAACGTTTTGATAAAATTATATTCATTCAATACAATTAAGTTAGGTAGGCACAAAGTCTGTGTCACTTCTGCGGTTTCATATTCAAAATTCAAAATTTATGGAATACGTCATTCTGTTGACAGTTCACGTCCAAAAAATGCGCACATTTTTTGCTTGGCATAGCGTCTCTATACGTAGTAGTAACAGCTCACTGGAGAAGTCACGATTTGGGTGAAGACATAAAGAGGCAGATAACCGATACCAACCTGTACCGACTGACTAGTGATGTGCCAAGTCATCTATTTTTAATCTCGAAATATTTAAGAAATTCGTTACAACAATCCAAATAACGACCGACTGACACTAGAAAATTGATTTAAAACAAAATTCAAATCAAGACTTGAGTCGGAAAAGTCTCTATAAAGCATTTCAATTCCATGAAATAGCCAACACGGCACAACACTGGTTAGTCGTTGCAGGTCAGTTCGTGTTACCCGCCTCTATATGTCTTCACCCTTTGGATGCATTTCGTTTTTTCTATGCTGTAAGTTTTTTACGTTATTATAACTGTACGTTTGTGTTTAAATCTGTGAATTTAGTTATTTAATTATCAAAAGGAAAATGTTTGCGAACGGAATTGACGCGAGCCCTGATTCCGAACTGTATTCACTGTATTCGTAATAGGTATTTTAAATACAAAAAATACTGGTATAACATTAATTTATCGCATCGACTTTTATAAGACCATCATTTTCTGTGTTTATCATACGCATTGTCTACTACCTAGAGATAAAGTATCAAAATTGTTTAATTACAGTTAACATTTTTTTGTGTCCCGGACATATAAAATCGCACACACACATTGATAAATTCGGTAAAATCTGAGAATCTCCAGACTGTCATATGGCTCTTAAAAAAATAAATTAAATATTACTGGCTGCTATTTAATTCTTTTTCCAATTTTGAATTTGGATTGTTTACTTTTAATACCTTTGACTTTCAAATTTATTTCTGTTAATTTTATCGTGATGGAGGGGACTAAAGAATTGCGTGCGACCGTGATATCGCTATTTAAGGCGGGAAAAAAACCAATGGAGATTTTCCGTGAGGTGAAAACTTTCGGCGTAAGCCGTAACTTCGTGTATTACACTATCAAACGATACAATGAGACAAGTTCCTTGCAAGATCGCCAAAGGAGTGGTCGGCCACGCTCTGTAAGGACGCCTGCGAACATCAAAATCATCCGAGAGCGACTTCGCCGAAATCCATGTCGCACTCAGAAAAAAATTGCTCTGCAGACTAATATTTCGCGCGTTTCAGTCAACAGAATACTGAAATATGATCTTAAGGTAAAGGCGTATAGCCGTAGAAAAGTTCACTTTTTAAACGATCGGCTTCGTAAATTGCGACGCGAACGTTGTCCATTACTGCTTAGGAGACACGATGCGAGGAAGATACTGTTCACCGATGAGATTTTTTTTTTAATGTCGAAGAAAAGTTCAACCGACAAAACAATAAAGTCTATGCCAAAAGAAGCAAGGATGTCTCAGCTTCAGCACGGAATGTCTCGCGTACTCATCATACGGCAAGTGTGATGGTATGGTGGGGAGTTTCGTATGAAGGTGTCACCCTGCTCCATTTCTGTCAACAAGGCGTCAAGGTGAAAGCCCAGAATTATCAAAATAACATTTTAGAGCCTGTTGTGAAACCCCTATCTCATACTTTATTTTACAACAAATTTTGGGTTTTCCAGCAAGACTCAGCACCATCCCATAAAGCAAAAACCACCCAAGCTTGGTTGAGGGAAAATGTGCCGGCTTCATCGCGGCGAACGAATGGCCCTCCTCTAGCCCCGACCTCAACCCGCTGGATTATTCTCTATGGACTGAGTTAGAGCTCAGGGCCTGCCGGAAGTCCCACCCAAACTTGGAGTCACTGAAGCGAGCTCTTGTTCGAGAAGCAAAGCGAATCCCGCTAGAAAAGATTCGTGCCGCCATTGATGATTGGCCAAATCGTCTAAGGGCCTGTATTAAAAACAAGGGTGGACATTTTGAATAAAAGATATATTTTATTGTTGATTATTATCTACTTAGTGTTCACTGTAAATTTTAGAATTATGCCTCTTTTTTTCGTCTCAAAACTTATGAACACACGAGGTATAGTTGACTGGTGGTTGTAGAAGTTACAGTCCAGCCTGTTCATACTTACTTATGTACCTACCTACATTTTTTTTCATATTGTTTAGGTATACGTACATTTGATCATTATTTGCTTGTACTTACCTATTTTAAATAAATCGATAATATTACAAGGCCAAGAGGAAAAGTCACTGTGATGTGTATCTGAATGGCACTTCGTAAATAGGTACACATCATTGTAATATTCTGGACATCCGAAGTCACGGAGAACACCAAGTAACATTATTAAAAGTTAAGTTAGCCTGAAGCATCCCACTGCTGGGCAAAGGCCTTACCTCAAATGTGAGCTAGTATGAGCCAAACTCCACCACGCGGGCTCAGTGCGGATTGGCGGAGGGCTGTTTGCAAGGCAAGCGACCTACCTTGCTGTCAGATTTTTATCAAGCCGCCCATAGCACAGAACATACCAAGTAACATTATTGCTAAAAGAAAAAAAAAGGGACAGGTGGAGGAATATTTGTTTATTAAAATACTTACAGGCTAATTTCGAATAAATAATACAGTTGAATTCAGCTACTTTTTACGAAATACTATGCAATTTTATGGGTTTTTTTGTCTTTGGATTTACATAATAGGTACTACACTAAGAATTAATGTGTAAATTGTACATTTTTTTCGGAAAAATCGGTGACATCTTGATGTTAAACTTAAGTCAAAGATGTACTTATTTTCTCATTTGTATTCTACTACTTATTACCTAAGAAAATTTAACATGAAGTTATGTAGAATGTAGTAAAACTAAAACTACACAGCATGGACCATTGACGATATTAATAATTAAGTAACGATAAGTAATATGTTTAATATACAGGTAGTTTATAAAATCTGTCCTTTGGATTCATATCCGTCCAGCCTATCTTACTCTGCGGACTAAATAATTTACTTAATTTGCCTATTTTTAGCAAAATTATTGTACTTATCTATTTTTTTAAAAGGCTACTTACAGGTCTCTGAATTATTTTCAACGTGCTATACTAGTAATGCTATAGCCACACACTATAGATGGGTAATTGGCTGTAAGTATAATCTGTAATTTTTAAGCTCGTATTACCTACTATTATCTTCTGTGGTTTAAGGCAGCGAAAGTAAATTTTATACACAAATACAATTGTACTTAAAACAATAAATCGGAACCCTAAATTATTACTAGTAGCGTAGCGTCATAGATGGTAGGCGGGATGGGCCCGTAGCACCCATCGTAGGAACAACAGCAAGACACAGGCCGTCACGAAAAAGGTGACCATGACTCGTAGTGTTTTCTCCGATCGCTGGTCGCGCTCGCTGGCACGCAGGCGTTCGATGAGACCTTCCTGGAATGGCAAAGAAAGGTATTTTTACTACATCATAAAACTCGATCGACGAGTAAGTCATTTATTTCCACCTAGCTATGCCACTTATTGCGTCAAGAACATTGTAGGAGGTATGGTTGAGGTCTCTGTCGCCTAACCATTTTCAAACAACAATCGCTTGCACACACGACACAAAAACGCCAAGTCAATACAAACTAAAGACGAAGCGAGGTGCTGTCGATTTTGGTTCGCGATTAAGCGGCGACCTCGATAGAACCTACTTAGTTATTATTTTGTGTAATATGGGAGCGCCATAGTGTTCACGTGATACTATGATGGCCCAATGAAGAAGGTCTCAAAGGATTTGTCCCCGCCCAAAACCAATCACTATAGTGAACCTCAACACTGAATGCGACTCCGCATGGTTTACGAACTCTCATAAGTGTCAACCCGTTAATAACATCTGCAGGGCACGAAGAGTCTTACCCAATTTCCATGAGCAGCGATCCAAGATCCAGGCTCTTCATGAAGCAGGTCCGCTATGGCTGCTGCCGGTGCTGCCACCAACTCCAGAGCCGGTTCATCATCGGCCGCTTCAGCTGCCTCTCGAGCGAGCGCGCCACATATACAGAACACTGCTGCTATCTAAACAAAATGAAGAGATAAATTTATAATTATAAGTAGTTACGAATTGAAATAGGTCTTTTACATGTTATAAATTATTTTCTGCTTTTTTACATTCAGGTACCCAACTTTATATTTTTACGCCTCTTTAATTGTAAAGATTCCGCTTCACTACCTATGTATTATTAATGAGCCTTATTTCCAGGAGCTCCTAAGCTTCGAGAAATAAATTCATTATTATCTACAGGATGACTTCGAAAACATTGGCAATATTTTAAACTGAAAAAGAATCTACTCATGATTCATTATTTGAATTGATATTTCATAACAATTGATTTTCATTTTAATATGTGGAAGGGACTGTGAATCATGAATAGATTCTTCTTAGTTTTATATATTGCCAATGTTTACAAAGTCTCCCTATATGTATATAGCATCTGGAATAGCATAACAACCTTTGACCACGTGATGTTGTCTCTCGTGATGCGCCTCGCCAGTGCAAGCGCAAGTTCAGCGAGAGCAGTGTCAGAGCGCAGCATGGTGGACGGCGCCCGCGTCGCTTGTCTGGCCACGTGCCTGAACGCGTCAGGCCGTTTGCGCTCGAGCGCTGCGCACAAAGCTCGCAGCGCAGTCAGCACGCCCGTGTCGAGGTTGCTCTGAGCTTCTTCCCCACATTCTGTCTCCACCATACGTTGTAAGCGCTTCATTACGATTTGCTGAAACATTAAGAAGAATAGTAAGTAAATTTCGTGCGTCGAAATTTTCATAGCGGTTTAAAAACCTACACGGCCCACACGGTTTATGCGTGTGTGGTGTAAAATAATAAAAAGTGTGATGCTCAAAGTTGTTGATATTGACTGGAGTTTTGTTGTTTTCTTTTGAAAAGTAAAGGCAAGAATGTTTTGTTTTAATAATAATAAAATTAGCTGATCTTCTTTAAAAGTAAGTATTTGAAGAAAATACTTCTCTTTCGCTTAACATTTAACAGTTCCACCCACCAGCACCACCCAGTATGTTTGTTTTTCATTATTTCTATCATCAAAATTGATAAAATAAAATAGATGGTATCAAAAACAAAAGTCGTTTCTTCAGCACGTTTTGGGGCCATTTCTAGTGCAGTTCGTAAACGAAAAAATTTCACCAATCGTTATTTCATTTTCGAAGAAAGAGCGGTTTTAATTTATCAGGGTCATGAATTCTATGCGTTTTGATTACTTACGTGCGGTATTTTTTATGAGGTATTGTTTGTATTTTTACATTTTTACATGAGGAAATATTGCTACTTAGTTTTTTTAGGTTTGAAACTTGTAAGCGAGTTACCACACGGATAAAGGTCGATTGACGCGAGAAGCTTTGCACAAGTTATCAAAAGACAAATTAAAACGAGAGTCAAAAAAACTTTTCAATCATATTTTTTTTAAGACTTCGTGCTTCATTTGTAAGTCGATTACTTAGCAGACAATAATAAATTCGTTTAACTCAAGCCAAATTGTCTCTTTCGTCGCTTCGTTCCACGGTTTTTATCTCAGTTCGACGATTTCTTTGAAATGATAAATTACAGTTGATTTGTTTCTTGTATAAAACGTAAATATTAACAGAAAAATGAGTTCTCGATGTGTTTCAAGTTTATTTTGGTTTACGTTGGAGTTTAATCTGTAGTATTGGCGAATAATTTATTATAATTATCTGCTTTCTTTATAATAGTGATACGTATACTAGGTAACCAAGTCTTCTTTTTGGTTCTAATTGGTACAAATTTAAATTAGGCAAAGGTTCTTGACGAGAATACTACTCATTGATTAATAAAACACAATTTTATAAATTTCTTTGGGGATATTTATAAAATTTACATACCGACGGACGTTTCGAACACTTACTTAGGTATAGCGTTCATGGTCACGGGTAGACTAAGATGTTATTTGTCATTAACAGCAAGCAGATGAGTAGAGAGCTCGGCCTTGCCTCACTCTCTGGGACTTGACCTGGGTAGGAATGGCGAGACTCCTTATAGTGACCGACAGCCGCCATGACACCGCAGCTGCTGCAGCACTTGACATATTGTGCGGATGCGCTTAGGACCCAGGTAGTTGAACTAACTGACCTTTTTTGCGCAGACGGTCGATCTTCTAATCTGCGTTTTGATGTACTGCAAGCAGAGGGCTCGGCCTTGCCTCACTATCTGGGGCTTGACCTGGGTGGGAGTGGCGAGACACCACCCTATGGTGGCTGACAGCCGCCGCGACACCGCAGCCGCTGCAGCACTCGACACCATTGTGCTGAAGCGCCGCTTCGTCCGGTCCAGCGGAGATAGCGATCGGCTGGGTGATGTGCGGGTCATTTCTGCATAATAAAAAAAGCTTGTTTAATGTGACTAGGCATAATGTATTACACGCACCTTTGCTGTGCTATAAGTTATTAGGGTAGCTCCCTAGCTATTCACATTTTTTAGCTTACCCCCTGGTAAGCTCAAAAACCGGTTAAGAGCGTGTCGGACCCGCGCACTGAGGGTTCCGTGCCACCCTTAACTAAATTCAGGGTCCACTTACTTTCACTTAACGAAAACATCACAATATATTGCGACAGCAAAAATAACTTTGTTTTTCATAGTGTTTGTATGAAAGACCAAGTTATATTTGCGGTTGATAAAAATGTGCAATATCTCAAAAACTACTGGTTCGATCTCCTTCAAACCAATTTTCGTTGCTAGTTTTTGTTGAGATCTACATCATATATTTTTTTCAAAATTTTCACTTCCTTAGTTCAAAAGTTAGATGGGGGGGACGCCCATTTTACCACTTTGGAAGCGTCTATATCTCAAACCTTACACTTTTAGAAAAAATGGTTTTAGAAACCTCAACATCATTTTAAAAGACCTATCCATAGACACCCCACACGCATAGGTTTGAGTAAAAAAAAAAATTTAGGTTTTAGTTTCATGTATGGGAGCCCCCCCTTAAATATTATTTTTTCTAACTTTTTGTATCTGAATCGGAAAGCGGTGAACAAAATACACCTACCTACCAAGTTTCAGCTATGTGATGCTTATAGTTTCAGAATAAAGTGGCTGTGACATACGGACGGACAGACAGACAGACAGACTTGACGAAACTATAAGGGTTCCGTTTTTTGCCATTCGGCTACGGAACCCTAAAAATGTGAATTGTTAGAAGCAATTTCATTTTGAATAATAATAAAGGGAAGATTGTAGGCATTCGTGTTCCTGCTACATTCGTAATATAATAGGGATATTGGATTGTGTCGCCCCTGCCTTCATCCTACTTTGAGAGCGCGTATAATCCTATTCGATATAGATCGACATATTGTGAAAAAACGTTTTAATTTAAATATTTTACAGCCCGTTTACTAAAAAATATAATTGGTATCGTTTTGAATGGTAAATCAGGCCATAATTTTGAAGAACCAAAGAATATTAGCGTAATACATATTTAGGGAAATAAATATAATTTAAGTAAAATTGGAAAGGCTCTGACAATTTGGATTGTTTATTAATGAAATCAAGTTATTAAAGTAATCAAGTTATTTAAGGTTTTTCTTTTAAAAGGTAGGAAAGATTGTTCAAGTATTCTTTACTAGCTTTTGCCCGCGACTTCGTCCGCGTGGAATAGTGACTTCTTTCTCCCGTTTTTTACACATTTACCACTATATCTTTGCTCATATTGGTCGTAGCGTGATGTTATATAGCCTAAAGCCTTCCTCGATAACTGGACTATCCAACACAAAAAGAATTATTCAATTCGAACCAGTAGTTTCGGAGATTAGCGCGTTCAAACAAACAAACAAACAAACAAACAAACAAACTCTTCAGCTTTATAATATTATAGTATAGATAATGTTTTTTTAAATTAAAACTAAATGCAGGTCTAATTTAATATATTTAACACATATATTTCTTTAGGACGTATCGTTAATCCTGGATGCCGTTTTGATGTATGGGCACAATAACAACGAATAACGATAGGCCATCCACCGTCGTAGTCGTAACGATTGTAGTCGTAGCTCGTAGCGCTATACCATACGTCTCACTCAGACAGACTATTTCGTAGCGTAATTTCGCGAGTTGCAAATTCCTGTCTCTACTTTACTCGTCAAAAATTAGGTTAGACATTTTATTACAGGTAGAAAATAATGTACCTAGTAAAATACATTCGCACCTAGTTTTGCTATCATGCGTGACGTGTGTAAGATGCCTTTGTATTATTACGTGTATGTACGTAACGCGGATAAAGCGGGAAAGAAAAGCTTTATTGGGTTGGTACGAGTATTTAATTACCAAATGCTTATAATGGTAATACTTTACTGATGATTGTTTGAGAAAGTTATGTATTCACGTGTCACGTCATGGGTGCATGAGGCCGTCAGCAGCGGCGCCACGTGTGACGTGCTGAGCTTGCGGCGCTTGCGAAGAAGTGGCACTCCTCGGCTTCGGCCGAGGCGGTGATGGTGACGCTGTAGTTATCTTGAGTTTGGGATCAATAAGGACACAACTACTCACGTGTAACACCCATGAGGCCGTCAGCAGCGGCGGGGAGCGCTACCAGCGGCGAGCTGAGCTTGTGGCGCGCGCGCAGCAGCGGCACTCCTCGGCGTCGTGACGATCTAGTTGTCTTGAGAATCTCAAAGTGAGATCACTAAGGTTAGTAAGAAATACTTACGTATGACACTTAAGAAGCCGTCAGCGGTGTGTTCCGATTGCGGCGCACGCGCAGCAGCGGCACTCCTCTTCGACGGGCGGTATGACTAGTGACGATCTAGCTGTCTTGGGTTCGGAATAACTAAGGACATAACTACTCACGTGTAACACCCATGAGGCCGTCAGCAGCGGCGGGGAGCGCTACCAGCGGCGTGCTGTGCTTGTGGCGCGCGCGCAGCAGCGGCACTCCTCGGCGTCGTGACGATCTAGTAGTCTTGCGATTCTCAAGACAACTAGATCGTCCCGACGCCGAGTGAGATCACTAAGGATAGAAAAAAATACTTACGTATGACACTTAACACGTTCCGGGACACTGAACGCCTACAGGCGTGAAAACAATAAAACATCTATTGTGTCTGGAGTAGTGTCCCGGAACGTGTTAAGAAGCCGTCAGCGGTGTGTTCCGATTGCGGCGCACGCGCAGCAGCGGCACTCCTCGGCGACGGGCGGTATGACTAGTGACGATCTAGTTGTGTTGGGTTCGGGATATCTAAGGACATAACTACTCACGTGTAACACCCATTAGGCCCTCAGCAGCAGCGGGCAGCGCCACCAGCGGCGAGCTGAGCTTGCGGCGCGCGCGCAGCGGCGGCACGAACTCGTCGTCGTCCTCGTCGGCGTCGGGCGGGGTGACGTGGATAGCGATGTTGTTGTTCTCGTGAGCCCGTGGAATCGGGACGCTTCGCGTGCATCGTAAATCGGTTATAGGCCCTATCTGCAACAAAAAGTTTATGATTGGTCGGACGCGCAACGAAACATGCTTGTAAAAAAGAGATAATATCATCATGATAATGTCTTTGTTTGCACATACCTAGTTTAAGATAGCTAAAAATTATTACGGGAGTTAAAAGAAATAAAAATTCAGCATGAGAATTGTCCTTCCTTATTTACTTACAATACATTATTCTCGCTATATCGTTGGTGGGCGCACTAAACCGTTAACTAAATGACTCGTCTAGCAAGATCCTCAGTGAGCTTAAATCTAATACTTATTAAGATAAGAGACATTACCGACCGAATCTTTTACATAATCTTCAGTTGGTGTCATCACATTACCTCCGAGTACCGGAGTATAATAATGATGATGTATTTTATTCAATTAGTTAAGTTGTAAGTAATGATTTTGCTTCTTTAAAACATAATAAAAATATTGAACTGATTAGAAAACTTAGGTAATTGTTTAAAAGTAAACAGCTAGCTGTTTAAATGAGATGCAAATGGCCCGAAAGCAGTTGTAACGACCCAACTTTTGAAGCATTGAACAAAATAAATATACGAGTAAATTCTATGCCTTTATGCTTGCCATCTGTCTCTCTTGTCCGGGCGCAATGAAGTCTGAATAAAATAGCATAAATTACAAAAGCTCTAAAGTTTTACAATTTAAGATATTATTGAAGTGCTATTTTAAGTTCACGTCCAATAAAACATCCTTTTCTTATCGTTTGTAATATTAATGTGGCTCCCCTCGGCTTCAACCGTGTAAATGTCGGATCTAATTAAAACAAAACACTATGAATTATCGCCTATGTGTTATTCTGATGTAAATATGGGCTATATTTTTGTAAAGTTTCATCATAATGCAGCCAGTAGTTATTGCGCGAAGGAGTAACAAACTAACAACCATCCTCACAATCTTTCACGTTTATAATATTAATAGTACGATTTCTTAATTGTGAACTTTGCAAAATTTTCCGCTTAAGCAATCTTATTATAAACTTTTTGGGTTTTATGTCAGGAAACTCTGCTAACGCCCCGTTCCACCAAGCGTAAGTACTATTAGGGATGAAATACTGAGACTCATATTGAGCCGCTTCTTATCCAACCACAGTCTAAAATAGGTATGTTATTTCAAATTGAAATAATTAACAACTTACCTAAGTAATTCTTCGAATTGGTAAACACAAGTACATTGTTATTAATTAACCAAATTCACAGAAATACTGAAAGCTTCTGTATTTTGAATAGTGTATCACAATTAATATCACCAAAACAAATTGTAATACGGATCCTTCTGTTGTTAGGGGTAACAGATACCTCCACCCAACACACCTATTGTTCGTACACGTCTATTTCTTCGTTTCTGAATGGGAAATGATTACACAATACGCATTTATACTGATTCTACTAAATATAGACCGAGAAAAATGGGCATTATCATTCAGTTGACCCTTTTTGGCTTTACTTGTTAAAAATGGCTTGTTATTTCCTGGTTTTATCGTTTAAAATGTCGTTAACTCTGCTGAAACATAAAACTGAAGGAAGGATGGATAGTTAAGTAGTTTTTAAGTGGTTTCAGTGAAGTGGATGTTCCAAATGCATTATGGTAAAAAGATAGTCCGTGCTAACCATATTTTTATGGAACATTGTAGGTACAGTTAAATCAAACTCTATGAGAACACGATTTAATATTATGATATCGTGCTTTCCGGAAATTTTCTACACCAAAAAAGGGATAGAGTACATAAGTCCTATTCGATTGTCGCCAAATCAAACAGACTGTACCGGCACAAAAGACAAACGAGCAGGGGCCCTATTTTTAGGGTTCCGTAGCCGAATGGCAAAAAACGGAACCCTTATAGTTTCGTCAAGTCTGTCTGTCTGTCTGTCTGTCTGTCTGTCCGTCCGTATGTTACAGCCATTTTATTCTGAAACTATAAGCATTACATAAATGAAATTTGGTAGGTAGGTGTATTTTGTTTACCGCTTTCCGATTCAGATACAAAAAGTAAGAAAAAATAATATTTAAGGGGGGGCTCCCATACATGAAACTAAAATCTAAAATATATTTTTTACTCAAACCTATGCGTGTGGGGTGTCTATGGATAGGTCTTTTAAAATGATGTTGAGGTTTCTAAAACCATTTTTTCTAAAAGTGTAAGGTTTGAGATATAGACGCTTCCAAAGTGGTAAAATGGGCGTCCCCCCCCCTCTAACTTTTGAACTAAGAAAGAAAAAATTTTGAAAAAAATATATGATGTAGATCTCAACAAAAACTTGCAACGAAAATTGGTTTGAAGGAGATCGAACCAGTAGTTTTTGAGATATTGCACATTTTTATCAACCGCAAATATAACTTTGTCTTTCATACAAACACTATGAAAAACAAAGTTATTTTTGCTATCGCAATATATTGTGATGTTTTCGTTAAGTGAAAGTAAGTGGACCCTGAATTCAGTTAAGGGTGGCACGGAACCCTCAGTGCGCGGGTCCGACACGCACTTAACCGGTTTTGAATCACTTGCGTCGATATGGCGTGTAATTTGCCTTGTTTAATGTGCAATTTTCTAGTGAAATTCAGTTGAAATCAAGACAGTAGTTTACAAAATATATATCCTAATTTTGTAACTACTTCTGTCTCTATAAAGCGTGAATTTTGTTGTATTTTAATCGATTTTCGAACGAAAATCACTCGTAATATTGACATGAGTGATCTGAAATAGAGCCCCAGGTGAGAGGTCTATGGCTGACCACCGCACGGCCAATGGTCCAAATTTCAAGCAACACACAGCTAGCTAGCTACTTAATGTTTTGTCTAATTTGCTTTTCTATTCGCGCGGTTAATTTGATCTGTCTGTCTTTATTAATAGGTGCGTGTGAGTTTATTGATTGCTTAGCGGCTGTAGTATCTACGTGGGTATCATTCTCTTTATTTGGAAAATGTGTAGCAAAAATATATTCAAATCGAATTGTTTGTATTTGTTATTTTTTTTGAGCCTATAAAAATCAAATCTGAAAACGTTGAAATTTTCCAGTAATGTCTGCAAACCCGACATTTGGCAGTCTGTAACTCAAACAAGAACTATAAGTTGGGCCGGTGTGCCTCGTTATTTGAATTTGGATACAGCACGAGTTCAATACAAAGTTATAATTTACTGTCAGAACAGAAGTAAAACTTATTTCCATGGTTTCTGTTACTTTCGACAAGTCCTAAATAACTAGTTGGTGATCGCGCTTGGTAAGCTCACGTTTGTGTAAATATTTTTTTACATTATGGCAATTATTTGTTACGATAAAAGTTTAATTAAGTAGTAGGCCCTTTACATAAAGTATTGTAATTTCGACGAAAGTGTTGGCGTAGTTACTCATTTGGTAATCATGACCCATTTGTAAATATTCTGGGCCTCAATTCCGATAATTGAGTCGTCACTATGTGCATCAGTGGTACTACGAGAGAACAATTGATATACCTCGCTATTCGGACAGCGGTGTGTCACCTCACTATGCTTCTGACTTTACTACTGAATGACTACTGTAGTTCAACAGTAGATCCCGAAAATACGTGAATCGGGGGGCAGATTGATAGTGCAGCTAATAGTGTCAATGCCAATGTTACCCGAATTTAGCTGCCAACGACAAAGTATGGTGAAGCTTTGTGTGATGCTCATCAGTGTTCTCTAAGTACGTCAAATTGCGAGACTGATCAATGTTGTTTGGTTAACACGTTATAATAATTAACAAATATATCGCGTTAACAAACAATAACGGGATGCTTACAATAAACCATGGACATTTTTATGAGAACGTATGTCTTCAATCGTGATAAAAAGGAGAAAAATGTCATGAACGATGAGTTGGGATCCAGGCTTCGTTGGCTTAAAAGCTTTGTGAATATGCTGTTAAAAGTTAGAGTCAGTGCTTTGTTGCAAACTGCTCTTTTTCAAAGGAGATCCTAATTTATACCGAACAAAAGACCAGTATAGAAACAGATGCACACTGTAAGTATCTAGAGAATACGACGGTGCAGGTCGTAGAGTAGTCCCGTTACTTCTACTTAAATTGCATTTTATTCAGTCCTCGGTATAGTTTGTTTGAAATTCTGATAGCAAACACGTTATACAGTCAAAATAATAGTATTTTAGATCTAAGTACCCTACCCAGCTATAATAGGTAATCGTAGACATCTGCACACTCGCGAGTTGTTTTACATTTGTAGATCTATTGAACCTTGCCTAATAATTAACCGTCCAAATTATCATCATACCTAATCAAGGGATTAGTTGTCTTCTCGGAAGCAGTTAAAGATTGTAGCATTTGTAAGATACATATACATAACTGAATAAATTAGTTACGACCAGAGAAAACCCAAAAGGCACCTCTTAATGTGATGTAAAGTATAGATAAGGCGGTGCGCAATTTGATTTAGTTGAAATATTCAGGTATATGGAAACTTTTAGGAGATGCGTAGCTACCAACTGATCTATTACAGCTTTGAGTCAACTTAACTCAAGTAGAAAGCTTACTCACAAAAGTTTTTAGGAGATTACGATTTCATAACCTTAATACTATTAGTCAAGTTATTTTTGATTTTGTAATCCGAATAATTCATTATTTAGTTTTTATAAAAATACTTCTAATTCTTATTGTGTCCCTACACAGCCGCATTGCATTACTTGTGTCCCTTGTCTTTTAAGGGCAATGTGTCAGTCGTTTGCTAATTTTAATTATTATCACAAACTTAAGCAAAGTAGGAGGGTACTTAAAGTAATTGCTGTCGAAAACTTATATACATATACTTACCTACAACTTTACTGAATGCCATTACAGTGACGATAACACTAAGTGATAAATAATGTAGCTACGAATAATTAATGTCCAATTAATTATGTTCCAGGCTTGTGATATAGTTCGGAGAATTGTATTTTATAAATGGTTTCGTTATGAATGACTAAAAAGCCTAAATTAAGCGCCATCTGATAACAAAGACATTTTAATCACAATTAAAGTCTTCAATCTTCAAAATTCACAATCTACCATATGGCACCACTAAGCTTGTAGTAGGTACTCCGTAATTTTTACAAAAGAATAATTTTATGCTTGAAAATAATTATTTCTTTAACACCTGTCATTCTAATTATATTCTTAATACCTACTTTAGTAAGTACCTACCTCTATCGAAAGACAATATTTAGTCAACTAACATTCAACTGTGGGAAAATACTAAAGTCCAGTTGCGTGCTCGACACCAAGTAATAGTTAAATGTAAGATAAGAATGGCTATTTTCATAACCTTTGATAAGGATTTTTTATTCAAAACGATCACAATCGTAAATATTCAGCCGTTGGTAACGACATTTAATTTTAACAAAATTATTTAAGTAAACTATCGATCACGCAACTGGGTCTAATGTTCACTCGCCCTCGACAAATAAGCACTAAGCAATGAATAATTTAAATATTGAACGTCATTTCGTATGAAGTAAAGGTAACGATAATGAAAACATATTGAGACATTGTGAGACATGCCTTAAACGTAAGAAACGTAATACAAAACAGTGATTTAGAAAATAAGTGCACAATACAAAAAAAGTTATTTCGGATAAGGAATCGTTCAAGTCAATGTTATTTATTGTTGAAATTTGACTAATATCGTCGGCATAAGTAGATATTTTGCAAAGTTAACATAACAATGCGTGTGGGACGTCTGTTATCGTCAGGAGAAAGTACTATAAGCCATAGATTTTAAGTAAAACATAAAAAAAAATCATCAAAAAAATAAAATTGACGATCAAAATACTCTATTGAGATTTTGCAACCACTACAATATGTAATGCGGTATTTTTGAGTACGTATTAATAATACCTACTCACATACCACGGCAATATACAATAAAATTATGTAAAATTCCCAGAAAATCGTGTATAAGAATGTTTGGGAATGTTCCTCAATAGTGCAATACGTCGCTGATAATCCCTCAACGTCGTGGTTTACCAACAATTTTTAGTTTACGCAGCTGGTCTTGCTGACAGGTAGCTTAAGAATTGGCGTTATGAGAAATGTTAATACTTACCTACCTGTGAATCTATTTAAGGGCAATCAATACCGTGAAACTGAGCCCCTATTGATAACAGAATAACGATTTTCACTCTGATAACTGATAGGCGTATTGATTGCGAATCGATAAGTGTAGCCCACTCGTTTCACGGGTTATTAGCTTTAACATGATTATTTTGCTATCGAAGGTCATATCCGAGGGACAACAGGCGAGGTAAGTGGCCATTATTATATGTTTATTCAAGTCAGTAGCCTACTAAAATTTTGTCGGTGCCTTGCTGTTTTCGCCGACTGAATACTTAGGGCTCGTCCTTATAAGTTATTATTATAACGTTCAACCGTAGATATATTTTTTATTGACTATGTAGTTGGTTGTAGAAGAAAAAAAATAGCTGACTCTGATTTATTTCTAGTAAGCTTCATTTATTCAGAACCACCCACCATAAAAAAATTTCCAGGAAAGCACTGTAAAAAATACTTATAAAAGAATTCAGCTTTCGCTTGGGCAACCTTATTTTGTAATTCTTGGAAAGTGGGCATTAGTAGTAGTACGAGAAAAAAAACATGGTGAATGAACACAGCGTCTGTTGAAAAATATAGCTTGAAGTTAATAACACTTTTAGTTATTGTTTTAGATATCCATCTCTTTTGTGCCTAAGAATATCTCCACCAACTACGGCGGCTTTACCGAAATGCTGTTTTTTCTGTGTCTTGTCCACTTAGGACATCGAATACTCAACGATAAAACTTTTTGAAATTATCAAAGTTAAAGTTGATCGTAATTTTGAGTTCTGTGAATTTAGTTACCGATTGCTTGGATCAACTCTACCTACGTAGTTAGGTACTTGTTCAATGTAACCTGTGAAACTGAAAGGTATATCGGCAGTAATGCAAAATGGTAGTTGTTTACACTTACAAAGTCACACAAAACTTTTTGAGGTTAACTTAGCGGTACCGTTATATCAACTTTTCTTGCAACTGAAAAAAAACACTATGAGGTAAAAAATTAGAATACCAGGAGCGCAAAAGTAAATAATCTAAACCATAAAGTACTATAAATCTATTACATTATACTTATACTAAAATTTATTCGTAATACAGAGAACAAGATATATGCATAAGTGGTCAGTTAGACTAAAATGCAAACGATCTTACTGCAATAGAAACCCGTATGAATATCCCAAAGTGCACCTTATCCAGCCATTTTCCGTTTAAAATGTGCACATGCCGAGTCCGGAACATCTGGCGAGTGGCGACACACGCCGTGAACATTTCCTCGACCGTGATCATTGGTATTCCAGCTGCGACGAGTTATCAGTAACATTGAAAAGCGAATTAACATGAGCAGCGGTGTGCAGTCATGGCCGTAGCCAATCGATTTGAGTAACGAGAGCGCCCGTTTGCTGATGCCGTCATCAGAGAAAATGTTGTGCCTCCTATAGTTCCTAGTACACTAGACTGATTTTCAGTTAATTCAGGGAAGCGTTTTGATTCTTTGGTTGAAGATAACAGGAACAAGAAAACAAAATATACTAACCAGGAGGCCAATTCTCGTGCAGTTCGTATACGAAAAAAGTTCACCGATCGAATTTTCATTTTCTATGCATTTTGATTTCTTTTGTGCATTCGTTTTTTTTGTGGATATATTACTTGATTTTTCGGTAAAACAGTGATACTCGTAATCGAATTACCACACGAAATAAGTTCAAAATAATAGATAATAGTTTGACAAACTGAGACACTTTGTTGCAATATTTTTTGGCAGTAATAGAAATCTAAAACTTTATATGCAAAGTACTGTTACTTGTACAACAAATTACTCTGAGTAGCCCTCGTTCGTCAATTGTACTTTGAATAAATAATAATAAACCTACTATTGCAACTGACCAACGAATAAGTAATTTCGTAGCACATGAATTGACGCCACTTGTCATCAAACGCATACACGGTTTATTATTCGACATTCAAATTTCATGGAATACGTCTCAATCTTGTCATTGAGTTTCGACCCATTTTTTGTTTGACATAGCAACTCTATACGTCGTTATAACAACTCACTGGTATTATCGCACTTTTTACTTTCTAAGAAGCACGTTCTCATACGAGGATCGTTGGCTGCCCCTGCAATTTTTATTACTTCGGAAACTGAAAGCAATCATGCTTTTTCATACGGCGAGGCGAAATTATATTTTAAAGCGATTTTTTGAAACAATAATTTACTCATGACATGACTTACTGCGTTGTTTTTAATCTTGTTATAAAGTACAGATTTATTATACGTATTTTCTGGACACCTACGCGAGGTTGCTGACATTATTTATTGTCGCACATTGCCTTACCGTAGACTTTATACAATTACACCATAATGAAAACTAGCGTTTCCCGCGGCTTCACCCACGTAAATATCGTATCTCACAATTATTATTTATTAAGGTCATACTATTCCAATGTATAACCTACATTATTGTAGTTTGATCAAAATCAATTAGGCAGTTTTAGCATGATGGATTAACAAACACACATACGAGTATCCATACATCCATATATCCTCATTAACTTTAGCGTTTATTATTAGCGAGGATTATGAATTTTGCGAAATAGACGAAATAAGTAGGTAACTAAAAACTCTCCTAGTAAATGAATCCAAAGGCAAACCTTCATACCTCACCTACAAAACTGAATTTCAGTTAAAAAAATAACGTTATAAAAAGTTAAAACGTAAATAAAAGTTAAAACGTAACCGCAAGATTAAAACTCGAACGTTTTTTTTAAATAAGATTCCAAGTATAAACAATAGACAATCCAATTCTGCATGAAATCCAGTCCGAACGAATTATATTGTATTGCTAGTAATTTTCTAAAACTAAAATAATGTATATAGGTATTAGTTTTTTATATAGGAACGGTCTAGGTCTTCGGCGCTTAACCACTCTTCAACTAAAATTGCATGCACACACGACACAAAAACGAAAGGTGCGCATCACCAGGTGCAAACGATTTTGGATCTTAAGGGTTAGGCACCTGAGACCTCGACTGTGTAACGTGATCCTCGTCTGACGGGCGTATGCTGTAGGTACGTACTGGTCACGTAGGTTTGGTCATTTCCGGAACCCTTGACGCTGAGTCACACCATTCAGCCCTTGGCAGCTTTTTCCTTTTATTTGATCATAATATATAAGCAGCTACTTACTTAAGACTTAACGGATAATCCACAGATTAAGAAAGGCACATCTTCCAGCTTTTCCCTGTGTACAGATTACAGGATAAGTATTGTACTCACAGGATAGGTATATTATTGGTTTTACTTTATACTGATGATTTGTGTATGGTATTGTATGATTTATGTGTTTCTATTATCATTGTATTCATTTACTTTTACTCATTTTCTTTTCGTTTTTAATTTTGAGCTGATTTCTATCTACAAAGACACCCCCTGAAAATCAGCGTCGTGGTGTGCGTTCCGCTGCCACGACTAATGCTGAGCGGGTGCCATTTCAAATTTCAAATTTATTTATTAGCATAGCATTTCGACTCAAGTACTTACTTAGTCTGCTTTTGTAATCATGATTTAATGTAATTTAATGTTAACTGGGTCTAATAAACGTATTTCCTTTCTTTCATTCTAGGTAAGTCAGTATTAAAGTATTTTTGTTCGATGAGAGGAGATATGATCTAATAAATAAATTTACTCTCAAGTACCTAAGTAAGTACACATTCATCAACGTATGTGACATTAGTACATTTTAAGGTAAACATGATATTTAATAAATTAAAGGTTCTTGTTAAACCTACTTGCTTGTCAACATTTTGGCATCACAGTTCCTTTATTATCTGTTAGCGAGTACAGAATTTAAGTACTTAAGCAGGTTATCCGCATTGAACCTAATAAGTACTCTACATTTCGGCACACGGTACGTATTTACTCTAGAAAGGTCCGGTTGCGAGATCAATAGTTAACTCAGCTAATTATTAAATATCGTTAGCCAACGGTATCAGAAAGGCTAATTTATTGAACATTGAGTAAGGTATTTTTTATCAAACACGTATTTGCATGCTATTAGTTCATAGCTGAAAAAGTTGAGCTTACTGTAGAATTAACACCCATATATGTATCCTTTTTCTTAAGCAAATAAATGCATTTCAGTTCATTTCATTTCATTTCACGCACAATCCGAAATATTTAACCGCTGGTAACGATTTTTTTATGACCATTAGTTGACTTAATCAGTGATCACGCAACCGATCCTAAGAATCTACTTATGATTACTTACCTTGTTTTTATAACATCACCACATGAAATCACATTATTGATTGTTTTAACATACTTATCTCATCCCTATTTGTAATGTATCAGTATAAAACGAAATATAAGATGTGTTTACATACATTTGATTAAAAAATCTATACTAATATTATAAAGCTGAAGAGTTTGTTTGTTTGTTTGAACGCGCTAATCTCCGAAACTACTGGTTTGAATTGAATAATTCTTTTTGTGTTGGATAGTCCAGTTATCGAGGAAGGCTATAGGCTATATAACATCACGCTACGACCAATAGGAGCAAAGATATAGTGGTAAATAATAAAATAATACTATAAAAATAATAAAATAATAAATACAAAATAATGCTATATAACGCTCTTGCTGATTCTTATGTTCAATATGGACTAAGTACTTACGGCCGCACTTATAATAGTTACCTGGATACCATTCGAAAGCTACAAATTAGAATACTAAAATTAATTGTATCAAAAGAGGTTAAGGAACAGTTTCGTGATAAACCAATAGATCTTTTTAAACACTGCCAAGTATTACCAGTCCACCTTCAATTCGAATATAGTCTGCTGAAGGAACAATTTTTCAATGATGAACTAATTAAAAAAATTGAACACCCTGTATATACCCGTTCCATGGCTAGTGAGCGCTTATGCCGTTATCTTGTACCGCGTTTTATAAACAAGATACCCCCCCATTACAAACAAAAATTAACAAAAAAAAATATCAAAACGAAACTTAAATATTTATACTTAACATAACAGAATGCACCTGCAATATTTCTGTAATTAATTGTTATGAGAGTAACTTAATGCTAATTGATAAAGCTACATTGGCTATCGAATAAATGGTGTCAACGTGTGTTAGCTATACAATGTAATGTATTAAATATTGTTAGAGACGTAAGACTGATGCGGCATTGCAGACAAACCTCAGTGGTTTTTGTCAATGTCTTTTAAATGTTTTATTAGTTAAGTTTTTTTTTAAATGCTAAATAAATTAAAAAAAAAAATGTGTAAAAAACGGGAGAAAGAAGTCACTATTCCACGCGGACGAAGTCGCGGGCAAAAGCTAGTGTAATATGAAGGGGATGTTCACTGTAAGATTGCTCACGTTCGCGTAGAAGAATTGTAAGGATTGTGTTGATATTTTTTCTGTCGAATCAATTCCGTTGTTTAAACTATGTGCCTATTTAGGAAACATACGATAAATATAATAAACAGCTTTATTATTACGCGTGATCCTTATAAAAACAAGTGCTTCCACTTTAAAAGTCAATCACGGTGAAAGTTTGAACTGCTAATAGATGTAATGAAAATTGGCTCACAGCCAGAAATAAATTCAATACAACGGGCGCGCTGACACGGCAAAAGTTTGTAGGTACGACCATCCAGCAAATCAAGCTTGACAATGCAGCATCTTATTCAGTTGCAATAGGGATGATTTTTAAATAAAACTGTATAGTCTGATGTGGTGATGGTTGAACCTAATCGAGAGAACAGCGGCCATACAATCTGCTCGTGTGGGATTCAGACGGAGGGTGCGAGTTTCAAAACACTAGAACTTTTCCACCTTGCCATCTGAAAAACTTTTAAAGTTGAAATTTAATCAAGAGTTAAGTGCTGCGAGGAACCCGAAGACGTACACTTCGTCTAATTGACCTGTATAAAATAAAGGACATTTCAAATTAAGAGGGCGATGCACTTTGCGGTTTGACAAAAACGGTTCGGCAAAACCTAAAAATAACAGGCTGAAGTCTGTATTAATTCAGTCTCTATAAAATTATACTGATGTAAGTAGTTTTTAATAAAGCACTGTTTCAGTACAGATTTACTTTACTTATATTACCGATGAAAATCGTTTTACATGGGGCTTGGAGTAGAGTTGGAATTGCGAGTGTTTCCGCAATAACATTTCCCGGCACAAAATGGCTCTCGGTATACGATTTAGAAAATTGAATTCATCGCAGTGCTCTCTGCCTCCTTGACTATAACTAAGTAGGTACTTATAGATATATATCAATCTTTGGAACAAATAATCAACAAGTTGTACTCGTAATAATCAACAAGTCAACTCGCGTAATTATTCGACCATATTGCTTGTGGTTTTGGTCCCAATCAATAACATCGTAGTCAATTGCTCCACGTTGATTTATACTTGTTAACGATGATAAATAAAACTACTGAATAGGTATGTTTAGACTCGGATCTTAAATTTTCTTTCCTTAAACATTTATGATATCGTCCTCAGAAAGCTAAAAACATTGCAAAATATGAGTTTTTTATAGTCAGAGATGTGAAATAAACCAACACAACCACTTAAAATGCATTTCGGTTAGTGTACTAAATAGATGATACTGTCGTGGGTGTGTGCATTGCCTAAGTAGTCTCGGCAAGTCAATTAAATTTTATTAGTTCCGGTTAGCGGAAATGGGTTTTAAACCTCGAAGCGGTTAGTTTGTAAACACAACAAACAACATTCGGAATGTGGCTCTGGGAGGCTTTAATGGGCCAAGGGCTTTGCCCTTACTGTCGCCAGACTATGGTGCTCATGAATGTATGATAAGAGCCACTCAGCTAAATGACTGTGGCGAGTCGCGGCAAGTACGTTAAAACTTAGAAAAGGCAACGTGCCACAGATCTAAATACGGGCGGGCGCGGCATTCATCTTTTAAGTACGGTTTTGTGGATATGGTTTGTTGGTACAAATTATGTACGCGTTTTGTTGGGTAAGGTAGACAAACTCAATACGCTGACTACTATGCCGTCAACCTTTTTGTATGTGTTTTATTACCGGGATGGGTTAGAGAAAGACGTATGTTTCAAATATTTTAAAGTGTCTCTGGGCTTTTTGTCCGGGGTTTATACCCTTTGATAATAGCTAAAGCCTGTCACAAAGTTTTTTGTTTCGCATTCGTAACTAGGAATCAGACAGTCGAGTTGAAAATTGCAGCAAGTAAGTATTTACTTGCCGCAGTTTCAAAGTAAGATCTAATATTTAATCTATCAATTGCACCAACAATCGTGCTTTGGTGACACATGTTTCAAAAGGTTGTGGTTCGTACATTGTGTATACATGTGCAAGAGTGTTGCAGCCAAAATGCAGCTAGAATGTTTGAGCAGTTTGTGATAGCATAAATTTTAGCGTGGGGGAGCCTAAAAGTCAAATTGGCGACCGGAGCGGCGGCACTTCGCACTGCGGCCCGGAACAAAATCTGCATAAATATTATTATTCTTTGTTGAGCCACCCAGTTGCTTAATTAATATCTTACACATGGCATAAACTATGAAATAGGTAACATATTTTTAACTTTGATTCATCGCAAATTAACCCATTACCTTTACATAATACTTAATTATGCAATAGTTATTACCTATTAGGTAGGTGTACTTTTCTTTCCCTTTATTTGATACTGATACTTCGAACACAGTGCAGTGCTTAGTAAAAAAGGGTCATTTGTAATAAGTTCAGAAACTTCGCTTCCACTTTGGAATAACACTGGTTAAGTTATAAACTATTAGTTTTCTTGTTGTTGCAAATCATAGGATGCTTATACTACCTATGCTGAGACTAAGTACAAATATCAATAATTTTATCATCATCAACATTTGAAAGCAGCATAAACGACGCACAAATGGACGAACTTTGAATTATGGCAAACAAAGTTTGCCAAACATGCTTTTAATTGACTAGCAAGTTTAATTTTACGCTAATTAGCCGTGATGAATGCTCTCTCATTTCTCGACTCTATTTAATTAATGGGACGGAATCAGCAGTTAACCAGCATTTTCTTTGTCTGCGTTAGTGACAAACGCTTTGAGTTGAAATGCTAATTCCGGTTGTTTATGCTAAACATTGTTCCTAGTAGAGTATTCATTCTAGATTTCAATGTATGGGCGAAACGGCAAAATTTATAATTTTAGTTTGTTGCTGCTGTGTTATAGCTCCAAGTGAGTACATTATAGAACACAACTCTCCCACCCCCCCAACCCGCCGCTTCACCCCTCCCCCCCTTGATAAAGGTCCCAAATTTCATATTACCTCTATTTTCAGGAAAACTATACAAGCTAGGACAAAATGGTCAAGGACTAAATTATTTGTCAATAAATTACCTACAAATAAGTATTAGAATTCATTTTGCTACGAGTTATAGTTTTTAAGCTATGGAGCATCAAAGAGTACTAAAAATGATCGCTTAGCAGAAAAACAACATTTAACACAAAATAAACAATATAATTTATAAATTTTAACAAGAAATGCGTTTCTGTAGTACATACCTATCTAAAACAAATCAGTATCGTCATTGTTATCTTCTAAGGTTTGACGAAACTACTAAGGCCCCAATGTCTGCATATGGTGGAACAACGGAATGTACCTTTAACACATCCACATATTTTTCTGTAGCCATTTTTGCAGCTGCATGATATTGTTTTCAGTATCAACTGTAGAGCTTGATCAAAGTATGCATTGAATGCTGACAAGCTGAAGAAGGTGGTCTTTTCATAATAACACCGTATTGTTCTTGAGAGTTGGTCAAGAAGTAAAGTTGAAGTACCTAAATGTTTCGTAACACGATTATCCTTTTTTAGGTTTGCTTAGCCCCATACTATGCAAGAATATATTTTTCCCCTGCCTTTTTACCTCCTCGCGTTAGGCATCAGGAGTTATTGTATCTTGCAAGTCGATGTTATATGTTATTGTATAGACTGAACCTTTCCTGTGCCTTAGAATGCCGATATTATGTAGTACGTCGAAAAGACGTTGTCGTAGTGGTTGGGCAAGACATTGATCTGTTGGTTCTTTTACTGGGACTGACTCCACCACGTAAGAATATATTCTACTACATCTGCATTCTACAACAAAGGACAGGTTCAGTCTTTCCTGTTTGGTAAAAAGACCGAGTTGAAAGATACAATAAACGTTTAAAATAACCCGGATGCCTCACGCAAGCAGATAGAAGAGGCAGGAGAAAGATATATTCTCGGATAGTATCATAGTAGGTACCTAAAAAGTATAAACGATATACGAGAGGTCCACTTTTACAAAAACATTGATCTGAAGAACAATACGGTGGTGATATTATCAAAGTTTCCATCTTCAGGAGCTGCTTGTCAGAATTCAACACATAGGTACTTTTCATCAAGTTCAATTATGGCGAGCAAATTCATTCAACCCAGAAAACTGAAGCTAGAAAAAAATTGTAACTTCGTACCCTAAATACCACATAGGCACCAGCTCCACAGTAGATACTGAAAATAGTATCATGCAGCTGCAAAAAAGGCTACAGAAAAGTATGTGGATATGTCAAAGCTGCATTCCGTTGTTCCACCATATGCATACATTAGGGCCTTTGTAGATTCGACAAACCTTTAGAAGATAACAATGACGATACTGATTTGTTTTAGATAGGTACTCGTAAGTACTACAGAAACGCATTTCTTGTGAAAATTTATAAATTATATTTTTAAACGTAGTATTTCTGCTAAGCGCACATTTTTGGTACTCTTTAATGCTCCATAGCTTAAAAACTATAGTTTCAAAGAGTACTAATACTACTAGAATACTAAATACGAGTAGAATACTAAATACGAGTTATAACTCGTATCAAAATGATTGTAATACTTATTTGTAGGTAATTTATTGACAAATAATTTAGTCGTTGACCATTTTGTCCTAGCTTGTATAGTTTTCCTGAAAATAGAGGAAATATGAAATTTGGGACCTTTATCAAGGGGGGGAGGGGTGAAGCGGCGGGTTGGGGGGGTGGGAGAGTTGTGTTCTATAATGTACTCACTTGGAGCTATAACACAGCAGCAACAAATTAAAATTATAAATTTTGCCGCTAAAAAATCTAGAATGAATATACTATAGGGTTACCCTGAGTTAACACTAAGTGCCTACTTAGACACCTTGAAAGTGTTGGCTTTGGAAAGATAAGTAAGCATGACAATACGCATGTTGACGTTGAAAAGTAATTAAAGCAATTAAACCACATTTAAAAATCTCACTAAAAAGCTTAAGATAACGCTTTTGTCTTCCATTTAGAAGAAACGAATTCATTTGGAGTCGCATGGAGTTTTTTGAAGGCAGTTTTTTTTGTTACTTTTTATTTCTAAGTTTACTTTTTAATTTTAGTTTTTACCCATATCCATAACCTAATAAACCGATTTTGATGAAACTTGTACTATTTCCTAAGTTACAATATCGCTGACCGAACTAAAAAAGTATCATCCCGATAACACTTTTACTTTCTGAGAAATTAACTATGTAAACATAGTAACATACCAAAATCATTACCCAGTAATAAATAATAGGTAAATAAAACCAAAATAATTATTTGGTTTCTAGAGCCGTCGATAACATGCGGCTGGATTCAATATAGCGCCCAACCCATTATTATTAAAATTTTGCAGAGGCTTATGATTTCGTTTTATTAAAAACCTCAAGGGTTTCGGTATTATGTGCGCAAGATGACTAATTAATTACTTTTCAATCAAAAACTAGAAAGGACGGGAGACTTGTAAGAATTTAGGAGTGAACGTACGTAGAAACCTACTTGGACTACACTACACACATCTCTTTCTAACCTTTTCAACGGTAAATGGAATAATGAGCAGCATTTAAAAGAAACGTCGCCAATAGTTATGTATTCTCCATGTCACCGAGTGTTCGTGAATAAATGGCCCGTTATAGGACAATGGAGGGCAATAATGTCCATCTGCATAACAAAACGAGAGATGGAGACCATGTAAAACGTACAGATATGGCGCAAGCGCACGATTTATCATAACAGCAGATGATAATATCTTAGCACGTTACAATGCCTGCTTTGCATTGTCAACCTGGAAGATCATACGTCGAAGACTCTCGTATTGTTTTCTGGTTTTTGAACGCACTTTTATTCATATACTTATGTTATATGCAAATAAATTCCCACATTCATGTAAGATTATGTTGGAAAAAATTGCACTTAATAAGTATAGGTACTTACTACATAGTTTTTAAGTGGTTTGTTTATTGATCGTCGTTGTCATAGTTTTATATTTATTTTAGGTGTGATTAGTTCGCGCATTCGAAGTAAAAGTTACTAGGATAATTTGTTAGGTAACGACAAAAGCAATTAAATCTGGTATTTGTAGCTGGCAATCGTCCAGGTACGACTGGGTGCGCTTTCAACGCCAAATTATAAAGGGAGACTGTAAGCTTAGATTCCAGGAAGCTGGGAGTGGGAAATAAGGAAAATTTAAATTCTAATAATCGGCGTCTGTAGGAGACGCCGATTTCAAGTGTAAATTAAGACCCTTAACAGGTTAAGACGAGTCAAACAGTAATGAAATAAGTACACGCACGTGTGAACATAATACACCATCTCCTATAATCAAATAAAAGCAAAAGATTGTAATAAATAATCCCTTAAAATAAGCATCTGGCATTACATACAATTACCGTCTACCACCTGATACCGACTTATGTCGGTTAGGCGCTATTTTAATGCCTTAATTATTTAAGGCATTAAAATAGCGCCTAACCGTAGATTAACTCTCATTCAGGAAACAGGATTTATCTAAGTGCGGCGTGGTTCTGTTTGCTGACAGTTTAAGCAAACTCGTAAGAGACAGAACGACGGTTTGATCTAAACTTAGTTAAGAGTGTTAAGACACATTAAGCTTGGATTAAGATAACAGATTTATATTGCACTGTCGGCTTGTATGGTAGCGGGCGTCGCGTCATCTTAGTTACACACGTAGATAGCTAATGTTAATAAATTAGATAATACTTATATTGTGAAATTGGTATGGTCGCCCGGTACGCTTGGTTTCCTTAGTCTCGAATTAATAATTTAAAAGGACCATTATTGTTGTCGCGATTATACGACAATAATATTCTCAGTGTAATTTAGAACCCAATAGCTTTTAAAATGTTTTACGAAAATGCTCAAGGCTGCAGTCAAACCCAAGTTCATTTATGGCAGCCCTCAGGGACTTCCTTAGAGTAGGTATTAGTTTCGAACGGAATAAAAAAACTGTATTTTTTATGTTAGTTCGGAAAGAAAAGTGTGCAAAACGATTATAGTGTGCACGTGTTGGTATGTCTATGCTGCTGTTTCTGTTATCATCGAGTTTCTATGTTAGGTAATTTGTTTACATAATCAAGCTGAATCATTTTAATCACAAACTCGGACGAAATTATTTCACGTCTCGTCATTTTAACATAATTGCGTTAAGTTTCTTTGAATTCGCAATAGAACAACAGCACTGTTGTTGACGTTTGATTACGAATACTGGAATTTTGACTGTTACTTACAATAAAACTCGGAAAGTAAAATGATCTTAAACGTAAGAACATAAATATCTGTTTGCACCTGCAAACAGATATTTATGATTGACCTCAATGTGTAGAGTACTTTTTATATTTTAGTGTACTTTCTTTATATTTTATTGGTTCCCATCTGACAATGATTTATCGCAACACGTAGGTACTAAGGGCCTTGATAGTTAATAAGTAATTTAATTGAATTTGGAACGTGACTGATTAGTCGCATCGAACTTAACGTTTCAATCTATTAAAATACATAAATTAAGGTTACACGGAATCAAGAAAGTTGCGTTAAACCTGTATGTTTAGGTAGGTACCTGGTGTCTATTTCTGAATTCCCGAATAATTCGTAGTTCATCGTCGCTGTCGCTCGATTCGCTGGACTCGCTGTGGTTGCTGTGTCGGTATCGATACATTGTGCCCGGTCGCTGATCCCAAGGTGTCGCAACACTATCACTGATTCGAAATCCAACTTTTCCGGTCGAAAGCCGGCCGGTCACACGAATTCACCGCGAACAATGTCAATGCCTTGATGCAACATAGTTGCGCCCGTTTAATACCTATGGTCATTATTAATGATAACTTACACAAATTAATTACTGTGATTATTTGATTTGAATGCGTATTATGATGTGTCATTTATTGGTATTTCATTACCCGCATTAGAATGAAAACATGACTAAATAAATCAGGATACATAATAAATAACACTCAGCAAATATTTTCTCTAATTCTCTATTCAATCTAAACATACATAGGTAGAGACATGGACATTTTTGAATCACTTGCGTCGAGTATGACGTATGATTTTCGTTCGAAAACGAGTTATTTTCGTTGACTTTTAATCCATCTTCGAAAGTTCTTGAAGCGAGTGATTAAAAAATAGAGCTCTTGAAAACAAGAAGAAATATGAATATACGATTATTAGATATGATTATTAGACAGTTCAAATATTTGAAACTCAACTGCTCGTACATAACAAAAATTTTGTTGCCAAGACAAATGCTGGGAAGTGCTTATGGTAACCTTATAATTTATTAAAATTGCTGGAAAATTCCATCTCTTATTATCATCAGAGTGCATATCAAGTAAACGACAGGCGTTTGATTACAACGATTGTGATTGTGCAGAGCAGTATTTACGTGTAAATAGTTACTTAGTCGACCCGCAGCGCTGTGTCATGCGAAATTACAGGCGCTGCCGGCGATTACCTAAGGGTTCCGTGATTATGCGCCACCTCACTAGGTCTCACTATTTATTACACTGCTAATAACTCGCTTTGTTCGAGATGAATTTTAATCACGCCGCCAAGACTTCGTTAGACAGCTCGCATATGATAATTACTGATAGGATAGAATTCTCGTTAGTGAGATGTAAATCACGTGTTTGTAAGGTGGTGTTCTAAAGTATAATTTGTTGCAGATTGTGAGCGACCTAAAGAAGAATAAACATTTCTTAGTAAATCTCAAAGATACTTCAGGTTACACTTATTGCAGCTTTTTAACTAGATAAACTTATTTATTGCCTTCTATCAGAAATACGGTTTTTTTTCTTAAGAACATTAAAAACATTAAACCCGCTGCATTGCTGAACTGATGAATGTACTCTTTGCTTATCCCTTCAAACAGATTATCTAAGTGCCAATAACAGTAAAAGTTGACCCCCTCCCGATAACGAAGTGAAATTAAATTTAGAGTCGTAGGACAGTTTTTTTTTATTGGTAGGTGGCCAGTCGAATGGGTTACGGGTTCGGGAAATTATATTCCAAATTCAAGTAGGTAGTTAATCCATAGTGTCCATAGTACTTTCACGTACTTCTTTTTTTAAATTGAATTTAGGTAGGTATAAATATATTATTATTACGTTCCCTCAGATTAGTTATTAAAACATGAAATAGTTAAATGTTTCACTTTGAATTTGGTTTACTTGACATTTAATCAACCCTTACAAACTCACGCCTCTTTGTATATAGATTCAGCCAGTGATTAACCCTGTTCAGAGATTTTGAAAACTTAACATCAGTTATCACTTCGCTCAAAACACACATTAGTTAACACTTCACTAGTATTTCAAATTATATCGTCAAATTGATGACCTTCTTGCACAACACCCGTAATGTAAGAAGTAATTATTGAGCATGAGTCATTTGCAAGTCAAGAGAATTCCCTTTGTTCCAGTAATTATCACTTTGATATTTCAAAATAGTGCTGAAAAGTAATTGAAGCGCACATAGGTTTCTTTGTTGTACATTTTATGCGATAATTGTTTACGCGCAGCTGAAAATAAGCGTGTAGCGGAACGAACGGAAGCGCGTTGATACGCAAAGCAAAGCGTATAGTTGGCGACGATTAAAATTACCACTTTGATCCTTATTGCAGTTGGTCAAAAAATATAAATAGCAAAGGAGATATTTTCGTTTGTATGGGGAAAATGCCAACACCTTGTACATGGCACTAAAAATATCTTATTTAAAGCTTAATCATTTTTAGAATGACTTGTTCGTAAAAAAAAGGGTATATGTAACATAAACTAATAAAGTCTAACGATGATGATGTCTATTAAATCTGTTAAATACCTGTCAGTTGTTTAAACAGAATAAACAAGATGGAAAGCGGAAAGCAAAATGACATTTGACATTGACAGATTGAGCAAAATGACGTTTGACATTGACAGATTACCTTTTTTTTGCACGATTCGACATGTCTTTGAAGTATGTATAGACAGAAGGAGTTGCCAGGGTTTTTAAAAGTTCATTATTTGGTTAATTGATATTACCTAAAATTTTTGAAGTAAATTAAAATTACATATACTTAGTATGTCTTATTACCTGTATTTTTAGCTATTTTTTAAGATACCGTACATGGTCTTGGCATTTTTGAAAACATCTCCTTTTGCTATGAACTTTACCTACGCGATAGGGCAATACCGGCAACCTGCGACAACGGCGCTATTACTTATTCTGAGCCATGCTTCTGACGACGCTGTCAAAAGATAAGTTCACCTCATACAACTTGCTTTACGATTTATGTCCTTACAGTTAACTCGCGTACCTTTCTAAGCTTAGTAGGCTGTTGTCGTACAAAAACACAGTACACTATCTTTAAGTCCTAGATCATGGCATAACGGGAATATTATTTCTTGTCGAGATAACATTATTTTCGACACAACGCCGAAGCTTGAGAATTTGGCCTGTGTTGATTCGACGAAAAAGTATATGAATCAAAAGAACCCACAAAATTGAAGCACTTATTTTCAGAGTTTATTAATTAAGTTTATTAATTGAGTTTATTAATAGAATCTAAGATCTCTAACTTGAAGAATCTAACTTTCGCGTTGCAATTCAATAACATTTATGAGAATCATATGAAACATAAAGTGGTAATAAGATACCGTATTCATTTTTAACGTTTAGAGAAAGTTTGGTCTATGTTAGAGATGAATATTTTTTTGGGTTTGTAAATATAACTTTGTTTTCGGGCTTTTAGTAAAATAATGTTGACTGTGGGCTCAAAATTATTACTAGTTTCTGTACATGTTTTATTAAATTGGTAATTTCACAACAGCCACTAAACAATGTTGTCTCAGTGTATTTTTAAGCACTGGAAACGTGGCTGTCACAATGGAATTTTGTAGAACCATCTACGTAGATAATAAAAAAATAAGTAAGTGACCCAAAAACACAACACCTTTGATTCTATTTTGTGCTTTTCGTGATAGAATTTCGTCTATTGTTGGTTAGTTGAAGTGCTATAAAGAAAGGTCAGACATTTCGAAAAATGACGGCATTCCAGAAGATAGGTCGAGGTCTCGTTTACCTATGGAAATATATTCACGTCACGGTCCTCAAGAAAGATTTAGGGAGATATAAAACGGGAAGTGGGTTGGATAACGGTGGATTATTTAAAAACCATATTGTAGATTATTATAGTTCTAGATAAAATTGGAGTGCAGCATAATATCACGAAGACAAAATTTAACTTTGTTATAAAAACATTGAGGTAGATGGCTTCCTTGGTTAATAATGATCAAAACGAACAACAATAACGGCTTTAGAGATGACACGAAACCTACTATATTTCCGGATAGCAATAAAATACCTTGTGGCAAAAACTTTAGTTACCTACTACAAGATATAATAGCATTGTTTGTCAATACGATTCTGCTCAATTATTTATTGATGGGGTCACTCACGACTAGGGCGGACTAGATGAGGTATCAACAAGCCACAGTTTCTTGGTGTGAACCTCTCGCCGGAAGAAGAGTGATTAAAAAGCTATGAATCGGGCCCTTATGTTTATCAATTATGGTAAATTTAAGATATACCTACTTACAGGTATAAACTTGTTATATGTTTTAAATTATCAAATCCAAAAGCAAACTAAATTATGTAAATATCATTACTTAAAAAAATCAAGTGACAATTTGAGCGATGAACTTATTAAAATGTTGATGTGATTTATTTTTAGTATCTGTTTAACTACGTAATCTAATATTGTAAGTTTTAATAGCTTATGTTGCCGAAAGATTTATTACGAATTGAAATACCGCGTACTGCACTGTAATACTGTGTTGTTCATTTATAATTACCGTCTGTATTCGTATGTTAATTAATATAAAAGAATGCATGTTGTAGTATGAACGTACTGAGGCCCAAGTTGAATAAACTTTTCGGCTGTCGTAGAACATACGGCCAAATTGAAACATCTGCAGGCAATGTTTTTCTGTATTTCAAAGTTGTTGATTTCTAATTATAGTGTTCTTCGATATGCTTTGTGCTATAAAAACAGTGTTTCATCTAAACATGAAAGAGAGAAAGCTTGGATTTTCAAATGTTTGGATAGTTCAATTGCAACATGTTTCAATATTTGGGTTTAGTCTAGATATTCTGTTTGAGATCTTTAACTCGTATGTAAGTGGTGTGTACGTTATACTGTTGATGTACCTTATTAAATAAATTAAAATTAAACTCGTCAAACCCCAAACCAACGACATCACATCATATGAGACGGATAACAATTGATTGGCTACTATGTCTGGACTAAATAACAATAACTCGGTGCTTGATTAAATATTAATACAGGGCAATTTAATCCGCATTTACAAATTTAAAATTTTCATTAAAGCATGGTTAGGAAAAACAATAAAAATCGCAGTAGACGTTAGTGCACGTGCTGCCAAGTGAGAGTTAAGCTCGCGCACCACAGGTTCCGGCAAACTTAAGGGTTTATAGGTTTTCTTTTCAGATCTTAGCATATTACCATGAGCCATATAACCAACGTTATTCACGATGTTATAATTATGTAGGTAAATGTGTATTACGTTGTGTTAATTCCCATGAAATCGTCAGAAGCCATGTATGTAGGTAGGTAATGGATTAAACTTTCTAGTATGTTCCTATCAAATTTGTATTAGTTACGTATTGTAGAGATTAAGATGATTAGCTATCTCATCGTAAGAATGAGAAGGCAAAACTATTTTTAGGAATTCTTACTAATTGGAATGTTCTACATCATTGAAGTTAGTAGTTGTGCAAATAGACATGTCCTCTCGATTAATAAGAACATCTTTGTACATTAATAGACACGTCTCGAAAACCTTCGGCTCCACGGTTTCCGTCGTGTACAGCTAAAATAGCTTTTTGTACAGACGATATTGTTATAACTGTGGTGGAAGTCTCGACGAGCCTTTATTTATTGTCGAACACCGTGTGGCGCTCGAAAAACGCTGAGTCAAATTTGTTGTTTGTTTGCTTGTTTTTATTGATTGAAAATATTTTTTGAAAAAATTAAAACAAATCTAAGTATTTTTTAGCTTTTTAAAGACAATGCTTTCTCTCTTGTTTTCGTGATTTTGTTGATTTTACCTATTTTAACATTGAATAAAATCTCGAAAAGACTAATTTTGACACAGCGTTTTTCGAGTACCATTTGGTGTTTGACAGGTAAACCCATGTCGAGACTCCCACCGCTGCTTGCATAACGATAAAATCTTTTAAGGAGATAAATATCACCTCTCTTGTTGTGTGTGTGTGTTGTAGTTTAGTGGGTAACGTACGTACATATTCAAAGAGGTTCCTCCAGCATTATGCCTTCAACTTTAAATAGACATCGGCTGTACTTATTGTAAAATCTAAAATTACTTTCATTATACAATTTTAGTCATTCCCACTCGGAGTAAATAAATAAATAAATAAATATCCTTGGACATTTCACACAGCGCCATCTGGTCCCAAACTAAGCATAGCTTGTACTATGGTAACCAGACAACGGTTATAAACATACTTAAATACTTTTTTTTGTAAATACATACATATTATACATAGAAAACACCCAGACCACTACAAACAGACATGTTCATGCACACAAATGTTTGTAATGTGCGGGGATCGAACCCGCGACCTCTGGCGCAGTAGCCAATTTCTTAACCACTGCGCCAAGTCGGAGTATCTGGGAATTTATTATTAAATATTCATTTATACTCTATCTAAAGCAGTCTACCTTACTTACTTATATAGTAGTAACTCGTAAGAATTCAAACCAAACAAAGATGAATATTTTAGTTGTTTCAAAACGAGATTAGATATAAATTGATTTATATTCAGGTACTCCTAATTCGTATTCTGAGTAAAGGAGAAATCAAACAATAAAAAAAAAGATTATGTAGTAAAATGCTTAGGTACCCTATAAATATAAATTAGTTTTAGAAAAAGCTGATTTACAAAAATAACTTCATAGATGAGTGGCCATCGACGGCCGAGACAATGTCCCAGAACAAACGACATTGTGCCAGGCCCTTGAGCACAAGAGCCCTTAGGTCAAACGCATGGATTGGCGATAGTTTATTGAAACAGTCATGTGAACATGAACTTTAGGACTCGAAAATAAATATGGCGGTCGAAATAATAACAGCAAATCTCTCGTAGTCATTGAGTTACGTAGGTCGGTAATTTAAATCAATCACTGCACAACTTAGGGCCAGTTTTTTTATTAATGGTAAAGTTAAGTTACCAGCGGCTAAATATTTACGATTGTGTATACCTTAACAAATGTTCATTAAAATGGCCATTCTGACATTTGTTTAAGGTAGTTTTTCTTCAAAACACTACACAATCGTAAATATTCAACGTTACGCTGGTAACGTAACTTTACCATTATTACGGATCAAAAAACTGACCCTTAGAACGACATTACAATATACATAAGTATTCTAGTTTGTTCATAAATATGGTTCATATGAATTTTCACGGACAAAGTCGGGGAAAATCGCTTGTAATACAGTAAAACCCTGATAGTACGATTCTGTCGGGACCCAGCCAAAAACGCGTTATAAGCGGGAAATCGTTTTAAGGGATCTGTGAAGTAGGGAAAATAAATTATTTATATGACAGAATCGACATTTATACGTTTGCCGTTCCAATCTTCAAAAACCTTAACATTTTCAACTAATACCAATAAGTACAAATAAATTAACAAAATTCTAATACAAAATTAACAAAAGTACACGATATCAGTAGAAATATAGACGCAACTGATTTGAAAATGGAGATGTGTCTCTATTTAACCGACTACATTTGCACCTCAATTTAACTATCAGCCAGTCTTTTTAAGCCATTTTTTCCCTCAACCATGACAAGTTTCCTCCAAAAAGAGCGTACTAAGCGGGGAGACGAATCGTATTAAGCGGAGAACAAATGTATGAAAACGTACTCCAAGCAAGACCGACGTAAAAGAGCGTTATATGCGGGAAATCGTATTAAGTAACGTCCCCTTACTATCGGGGTTCTACTGTATATAATTAAAGACTTATTATAACGTCAAGGTCTTGTTGACGAATTGGCGCCTTTGTCGGTCAATCAGTTTTCAATTAGTTAATAGCCCCTGCTAGTTATTGTACATATACCCGACATTTGACCGCGTCGTGCATGAGTCAATTAAAAGTTTCGACCTTTGCCTTCGTTAAATGGACACTTTCAGAATCAATCGCCTTCGAAGTCACTGAAGCAACAGAAGTGTGAATGTGAATGTAATGTACTTCAAAAGAAAACACTTTTTAAAAAGGTCGAAAGAGTAATGAAACAACTCAAAGGAGTGCTCTTAAGCAATCCGTCTTGACACATTCTTTCATTGCACTTAAATGCCTGAATATATTTTTCGTAAGAGTAAAATGTGATTCTCGAACAAACTGTGAAACGCCTTCTAAGCCAAAGGACCTCTTTTTAACAACACTTTGCAACATTAATGATTTTTTTGATGAATCAAACTAGTAACTTGACTAGATATTCTCTTCAGTCGAAAATTCCTCTATCTCTACAAGGTGTATCAAACCCTGTTGAAATTCACACTATATTTTATTCGTTTATAGCTCGCGAGTAATGGCTTATCCAGTTAATTATATTCTTTTATATATATTCTATATAACGGTACTAATCGTCATTTTCATTAATTAATGATGGCTAAAATTTTATGCTGTTTGGTCAACTCGTTGTTTGAGTTTTATCTGGTAACGTTTTCATGACATTTGATCATTTCAATTATGAACTGTGAGCTTTTATTATGATCCTGAGAGAGATAAAATATTAAAAACATTTAAAAAAATGCCTCCCTTGCCAATGTACTATGTATTGGGTAACTTTTTTTCCACCCGGAACGTAGCATTATAGTATTTTGTAATATGTTGAAGTTTCAAAGCTGTTGGGCACAAACTGTTAAGTATATATTTTTTACAACATAGGTCTTAAAACTATAAGAGTAAAATTTTATCAGGCCAAAAAGAATAAAAATATTGTTATTTTCTGACTAAACTATTAAAGTTATGGATGAAAAAAGATTTTGGAAAGAATAATTCAGAAAAACATTAATTTTCGCAGTATTAAAATAATGGTGACAACGAAAGTGACGTAAGTCGAATATTAAAAAATAAAATAATTGAATAACTCCTATACCATTATGTTGACCTATTCTGATAGATCAAGACCTAATCCATCTATGGATTTCGGTTGAACCACTAAATACGGACAGCCTGTATAATACAAGCCCCTCAGGTGATAGTTTTAAAGCAAAATACCTACCTGAAGTATTTGTAGACTGTTGGTCAGTGAATTTATGGGATACATATTGAAAGATGTGGTTTCAAAACTATTTAACATTTACCTCTGAGCCACGAGGCTTCGAGCCCGTAGCCACAGATATCCGAGCACGAGAGACTTGATTGATTCTAAATATAGGTATCTCGATCGGAGCAGTATCGAGTATAAATGGTCAACGGTGATATTGTCACTGGTGAATTACTAAATTAACACGTATAGTAAAACCATTCCGAAATTTACGAATATGCAATGTATCACCTCGTTGAAACTGAAGATATAACCATAGTAGATTATGTTCAAAACATATACTGCGTGATGTCTGTATCCATGAGTCTATAGAGTATACGTAGTTTTAACTTGACCTAGAGCTCTATTTTTGAACACTCGCTTGGATATGGCGAGTGATTTTCGTTCGAAAACGAGTTTTTTTCTATGACTTAATTCTACGTCGAACGAAAATCACTCGCCATAACTTGCTTGGATATGGCGTGTGATTTTCGTTCGAAAACACATAAAAACCGGCCAAGCGCGAGTCGGACCCGCGCACTGAGGGTTCCGTACCACCCTTAAACTGAATTCGGGGTCCACTTACTACCACCTGGCGAAAATATCACAAGTTTTTAAATAACTTTGTTTTTCATAGTGTTTGTATGAAAGACAAAGTTATATTTGCAGTTGAAAAAAGTTTTTGTTGAGATCTACATCATATATTTTTTCAAATTTTTCACTTCCTTAGTTCAAAAGTTAGATGGGGGGGGGACGGACGCCAATTTTACTACTTTGGAAACGTCTATATCTCAAACGTTAGACTTTTAAGAAAAAATGGTTTTAGAATCCTCAATGTTATTTTGAAAGACCTATCCATAGACACACCACACGTATAGGTTTGAGTAAAAAAAAAAATACAAACGGACACAGACATATGGACGGACAGACAGACAGACAGACAGACAGACTTGACGAAACTATAAGGGTTCCGTTTTTTGCCATTCGGCTACGGAACCCTAAAAATTACGTTATTGGCCCAAACATGATAAAACTACTCTACTTTCATAATTTCTTAACTGCAATATATATTATTGCAGACCTTTGCACATCTAAAAGATACAAAAATAAATAATAAACCTGGAGTATCTTGCCCCTTCATAAAAGTTTCAAAGTTTAAATTAAAAAAACAACAATTTATCCATGACCCTCGAAGTAATTTTAATAACTAAAGTTACGAGTATTATTAATTTTTACTAGATGACCCGGTGAACTTCGTACCACTTACTTAGATTTATGTAAAATTTAGTTAAAACTTAAGCCGAACAAAACGAATTAATATGACAAAACTACAGAAAATTCAAGTAAAGCACAAATTGATATAAAAACGGAAATTCGTCACTTCCAAAGGACACGGTCGACCCGCCATACATTGCTTGCCCCAAAAGTAAAAATCCATGCGTCACGACCAAAACTAATTTTATGGGTTCGTTTCTTCGCCTTTTAAAATAATATAAGCCGTAAATAGCGGGGTTTTCACATGAAACGAAATAAAATGTGTGGGGTCAATCTCTTGCATACTATTTAGAACAGGTCTTTCTAGATCATAGCGCCATATGTGTCGAAAAACCGCCATCTAGGCCACCAAAACTAAAACATAGAAAACTGCCCCGCTAGGGTGCGTAACGCGTGAAAATTACGATGACGCAAACAATAGCCAACGAAAAGAAGTTCCTTGTCACAGTTTTTTTTTTCAAGTTTTAGGAAGAGGTTGGTAGGTTTAAAGGATAGTACCTATGGGAGGCAAACGTCATTTTCCTTCTTAAAATAGCGATTGCGAGCGCTTACTTATTTAACTAACTGCCAGTTCTATGACACAATATGCCATTTCGTTAAGCGGTCGTCAGTTTGCTAATAAGTGCTCGAAACCGCTATTTTCTGCCAAACACAACAATTGTTGGGGACAGGATATTGTATTCAATCGTTGTCCTATTTTTTTTGTAGATTTATATGCCGCTAGATAAAAGCAAAGTAAATTAACAATATTGTATTAAAAATTCAATATATTTTTTGAAAAATGATATAGTCAAGTCTCTTAATGCTTTTCTTTAATCAAACATAAAACGACTCTGGGGCGCGATACGACCGTGTCCTTTAAGAAGTAAGTTTTTTAAATGATCGAACCTGAGCTGGTTCCTAACAGCACACCAGGTTCGCCTCCTCCGTCCGATTTCCATGATCCAAATGTCTATCTCGAAAATATCTATTTAATATAGATGACCCGGTGAACTTCGTATCACTTCGTGTTGGGGCGGCCTAATAGTAGTTTAGTAATCTGGCAATACTGTCAGTGTCACTGTCACCTAACTTTTGAAGAAAAGATTGTTCAAATGTAAAAACAGAACTTATAGTGAACTTATAGTTTAACTCCTTAAAATGCATTGTCCCTTTTGTAATAAGTGGATGGAACGGCAGAACAAAAATAATGACTGTCCAGCAGGCCTAGGATGCACGCCGTGATAAAAATGTATCGAGGCATTTTAGCGCGTTTGTTTGTCAAAAATCGACATACCCGCAGTTGCTAACATGGCTGCCATGAAAGTCATGTCGTACTGTCAAAATTCGAAATATGACAAAATTATCATTGAACCCTAACATGCCACACATATTTTTATCGAATTTTGACATTTCGCCGTGTAACATTATCGTCCACCATTAGCGACGACGACAAATAAAAAAAAACATATTTAGAGCAAAAATATATGACTGAGTCGTGCCATATTTTATCCTCGGCTCTCAAAAAACAATAAAGTGTAAAAATATTAAAAAGAAAGTCCCCGTGGAACATTTTTTATCCCTAACATATTTATTAATTTGAATTCATTATCTGTGGGCAATATTTGATATACTCTTACTAATCTGTGGGCAATATCGAGTTAATCTGTCATTGTGTCAAGTTGATCATTTTGAGCCAAATCTGACATAAAATTCAGTGAATGGTTAGAAATTGACATATCTCGTTATCGTTGTTGTGGATAAATTTGACCAATGTGGTTGGCATGTTAAGGAATATGATAAAATAGCATAGATCGACTAATTTTGTCATGTCGATCGAAAGAAATAGTGTGTCGTGCATGTTAGGCCTACTGGTTGTAATAAAATACTACTAAGATGTGACGAATGCTACATCATAATCGGTAACATTCTGTTGCCAGTACTAAAATATACTAAAAAAAATTAAATTATACCAAAAATCTACTAAATTAAATCATTAATTTTATTGCATTTGATAATTATAACAAAAGTCGTGCCATATTTTATCCTAGGCTCTCAAAAAACAATAAAGTGTAAAAATATTGAAAAGAAAGTCCCCGTGGAACATATTTTATTAATTTGAATTCATTATCTTTGGGCAATATTAGATATACTCTTACTAATCTGTGGGCAATATCGAGTCAATCTGTCATTGTGTCAAGTTGATCATTTTGAGCCAAATCTGACATTAAATTGAGTGAATGGTTAGAAATTGACATATCTCGTTATCGTTGTGGATAAATTTGTCCAATGTGGTTGGCAGGTTAGGGAATATGATAAAATAGCATTGATCGATTAATTTTGTCATGTCGATCGAAAGTAATAGTGTGTCATGCATGTTAGGCCTACTGGAGTCTTATTACAATGTTGGCAGTATTTGCAGAACGTATACCTGCCTGTCATTAATTTGGTAAGATTGGCACCCGTCAAACATGTCAAACAACGTCAAACATAACCCATTCATTATTTTTATATTTTAAAATTTAAATACATGATGTTATGAGCAAAGTTGATATTATGTTGTCGATTCAAAAGTCTTGTTTTAATGCGTTCTTCAATTCGAGTGGAACCGAGACTACAAATACCGTCAAATGTTTGACAGAAAGTAAGTGGTCAACTTTTATAAGGGAAAATGGAATTGTCGTTTTACTCTATCTTTCTCGCAATTTTTCCTTATTTGCTCACCGTTTAGACCTACCCTGGCCTACGACAAACATTTTAAAACCAAAATCAGCTCAATCGGCCCAGCCGTTCTGGAGTTTTAATCAGACTAACGAACATCAATTCATTTTTATTTATATAGATTATGTTTTCGAAATAAATAGTGAGATCTTTTATTATCATGTCTGTTATTGAAATGATAAAAGGCACAAAAGTTACAAAATTCGTGATATTACTTACTCCCCAATATAGGTACCTACTGTAGTAAAGATTTGACAAAGGAGTAATAACATTTAGCCTTTAAACTACCCAGTAGTGGGTAGTTTGGCTGCCCAGTCCCAGTAACATTGATGTTGTTTGCCTAGTAGGCTTGGCGGAGGGTTGTTTGCAAGGCAAGTGACCAACCTTGCTGTCAGATTTTATCAAGCTGCCCATAGGGCCTCTGACTAGGCGTAACAATAATATCAACCGATGTTAGTCGGGATCAACTGCTTAAAACGTGCCTTCCGAAGCACGGAGATACTCGTGATATACGTCATTTATATGGTCGGAATGGTCACCCATCCAAACACGACCAACTATCCTATTAATTAATGATGTGATAATACTTATATCCTCAGCGATTGTATTTTTTTTAAATTAAGAAAAAAAAAAGAAAAAAAATTCAATAAAAATTGATTACTTTAACTTCTGCCTGTTCTTATTTTGGCCATAGATCAAGTCACTAGATCTATTATAGATATAGTGATTCCTTTGATGTTAGGACTGGTGACGGATGCGGCGTACTACGGACAGAAGGCGACCCGTATTGATCGGGAGAATACAAAAGTTACGAGCTGTGTTTATATTTATAGGCCTACGTAGGTATAGTGCGAATAAACAGACAGAGTCGGTCATCATTCGGCTGATTGAATTTGATAGGTTTTACAGCTCTCACATGGCCTTGGCAATACAATACGCGCACGCCGCTATCAGCACACGAAAGAAAAATCGCGTTCATGAAATTCACTGCTGCGCGTTTATAGGCTTTTACGAAAAGAGGAAAGTTACGTTTTAGGTTTATATTTCTTAAGAATATTTATTACGTTAGGGCTAGAGCATGAAGAAAAGCAAAGTAAGTAAAATGATGCTGAAAAACAGGTAGAAGGTAAAGTCTCTACGCATATTTTACGATTTTCTTGAATTCTCACTTTTGCCCTGCACTCGCAAAACGAGTTTAAAAGCTGCGATCCTGCAGTAACGAGATAAAAACTTATTCTTCTTACTACGAGTTTGCTTTTTGTTGTTATTATGATGATGAAGACAAGACGTATACGGCTAAAAGCTTGGGCTAAAAGTTACCAACTCTTTTTATTGAGTTACCAGAACTTAGCGGATTGGAAACTTCGTTAGTTGTCACTGTTTGTTAGTTAATCATCGTTGAACTATCATAGATGCACAACTGTTGATCATAATCTCATGTCAATCGCGTCAACCCGTGTTTATGATCCAGTAAACATCACGCGACGCGATGGTGTCTGATGGAGTCGATCGCAAGGCTGAGAGAAGATACATCGTCGGTTTAAAACAGGTAACCCTACCTTGACATAGTACACGTTCAGCATTGTATGATATCTGGCGGCGTTTTGTCTAACACATTGTGTTATTTTTTCTGACTTGTGATTGAACTGTTTTGAAATGCAAAAGCAGCTTGCTTTTAGTTGGTCCATGACAAAAAGATTACTTGTAAGTTATGGGTACTTAATGAAAAATTAGGACATGGAAGAGATACACACTATAGATGGTACTCTATGGATTTAGTTAGAATATGTCCTACTACTTACTTACATTATTATCTCGAAAATAATTAAATTCGTTTATTACCGCAACTCAATGCATATAATTTTTTATGTATAATTTTTATCCTAATTTTTAACTTTTATAAATAGTATTTACAGGTAGGAAGGTGTTTTATATAGTTAGTTCAATGGATATCATCTATTTTACACCGTAATATCTTTTATGATGGTCTATGGTGGCTTGAACAACACAGTAGGTATACGGGACCAATGGGCAGGAGAAATATTGGGGATTTATTACCCACTTAAAATTATGATGTTCGTTTATCATCAGTTATCGCACAGCATGAGTCTGACTCATATTTGGCTAGTTTGATACTCACGCGATGTCCAAATGAAACAAAATACTTTCGCAACCACGAGCAATTACTCTGAACGAGTGAAGTCATTATAAGCGTGTTCAACATTGTCTTTTAAAGAAAGTAATTACCTCCCGGCATCCATAAGTAAAGACATTTATTAAAAACATATTGGTGAGTTAACCAGTTGAGACTTGAGACTCATTAACAGAATTGTTACCTTATGTAGTATCAATAAAGTATTACCATAGTAAGTAATTCCAACACTTAAATCCGTTACCGTAGCGAATGATGTTTTCATGGTTGGAGCAAGATTGATTATTTCGTTACGCACATTTTCACTTGCATTTGCACTGAAACACATTCTCGAACAATGCACTCGTCCTGTGCCACCAATACATAATGCATAGATGAAAATTGTAATAGTAGGTACACCTATTCAATATACCTTGAATCAGCCGTAGCCGCAGCCGCTCGCGATATCGTGCGCGATGTTCCTGAGTTTGTTTTTGAGTTGATTATTCAGATCTCCCGTAAGTCAGTAGGTACACAGATAAAGTTTGGCAATGTTAGCACTGGCCACAAGTAATACTGTTGCAGGATCCAAGGCGGCCGGTAACATTAACTGGGTTTCCTAAGATGCACGGTGAAGCGTTTGATGATACTGAATGGTCGAGAGTAAAACACCGGCGATGTGGTCGTGCTCGTGCAACAATGGGACGCGGGCGACGCGCGCGGCACGCGGTTATCAACTAAACACATTAAAAATGCTGGCTGCTGTACACAACTCTGTATTCCTTAAGCGGTGCATTGTTCATTCGTCAAGCTTCGGTTTCGAAATATACGCCCTTACATTCAATTAAAGATTTGAATTAGGTGGTAGTGGGTTTTCCTAGTCAATCAAATTATAATATAAATGTCAAACAAACAGACTGGCTCGAACTCAAAGTCAACAAAAGAGGACTTGATGGTTTTACTCGTGGTGTCAGGAGCGCTGTGCAAATGAAAATAGGTTGCAGCAAAGCTTTCACGTTTAGAATTGCTGGCGTTCCTATTTGCGAGGAATGTGAAGCGCCACGGTTTTTCATGATTTTGGTGCAATGTCTATGAAAAATCCTGATTTTGCTGTAGTAAGGGCTGCATCGGCAAATAAACACTAACCAACGAACCTATTAAAAAAACCATCGGTGCCTATCCGAAGATTTTTAACACTCTTTTGTAGCTACTTTTTGTCAAAACCTAAAATTTTACAACCTGCATGATAAGTGATAACAATTGGGGAGTAAATACGTATTGGGCGTTTTAAAATAATTTAGTAGCCCTAATATGTTTTGTTCTACTTCTTTAGTGTTAATCTAAAATGAAGTACTTAATGCGTAAAGTCGTCAATAAAACTTGACATGATGATTTTTTCCATTCATAGTTTTATTTCTATTTTTGTAACTCAATTTTCTCTCTTGCTTATTTCATTTTTTGTTATGGATCTAACGAAAATTGAGCCACATTTTACATTCTCTAGCGTAGCTTTTGGTTACTCTGATGTGGTTTGGTATTAAATATCTACACATAGCAAACGTTAAACCTCTTCCTCCTCAAATTCTCGGAACACCGAAAATTAGCAACCATAAAGGTTGAAGCACATTCATCCACGTTACGCGATACGGGAATACTCTATACTTCAACACACTCTATCAACTCCCTAGCGTCACAACCTCGGATCGAGATCAACTCGGGAATTTGCTTTATCTTTATTACGGTAAAAAAAAAAACATTTGGAACTACGCATTAAAACTTGCATCGAGCTGTGAAACATGAACACAATAAAGTTAGGGATGATTTTCAAACTTTGGCATGCATAAAGTATTCACAGATGTTGAATTAATTAGTTACTATAACTTGGATTTATCAAAGTAAAAAACCATCTTGGCGAAAACCTCAGTTGAATTTTAAATAATGCTTAAATTCGTAGAAACTAACAGATGCCTCATTATTGTGATTTTTGTTTGAAAAACAATGTAAGTCACTGAAAAGCACTCTAAGCATAGCAAGCATAGGTTTTTTTTAAATCACTACCGCAAAGTTCTCTACTCATTCGTTGATCAAAGAAAATAAAAAACCAGCCCAGAAAAGAACTGTGTTTATAAATTTATTTTTAAATAAGTTTGTACAGTCAAATTGCTGTTTCCATTATTGTAGCCAGCATTAACCGTATAATGCAATTCAACCCTAACTCCCCTTGAACCTTGCAATGTGACAAGAATTTTATTACACGCAACATTAAGCTGTTTACCAATTTTGGTCCATTTTTTATAAACAAGCTTAGGATGGGCACGGGTGTACAGTAACTTAATTGAGTTGTAAAACGTAGTTAAACGTTAGTATTTCTTGCTGAAACCCTGATACAAGTAGCCTGGAGACGATTTACATCAAACAAAAAAGGAAAGTAATTGAGGTCTCAAAATGATGGGCTTTTTATTAATTTTAGTAATTGCACGGGATCCTTCTTGCGCGAGTTCGACTCGCACTTGGCTGGTGTGTTTTTATCAGCAAAATCTCTCAGACAGACTTAAAGTTGGAGAGGAAAATTTCACCACTGCCTATTTCACCACTTATCTTTCAAATGTTTGAATTCTAGAAAAAATATTCGAATGTCTTTCTAGACCACCTATTTTATAGACATCCTATACACAGGGTTGAGTAAAATTTTTCGGGTTTAGTTTCATGTACCTATGAGAGTTCCTCATTCAATGTAATATTTGTGTTTTTTTTGGTACGAGTATCGTAAAAAGGTTACCAGGATTCACCTACCTACCATGTTTCAACTGTGTAATGCTAATAAAATAAAAAAATAAAGCGACTGTGACATACATACGGACACACTTGACGAAACTATGAGGGTTCTGTTTTATGCCAATTGTGGTTCCAAAAAACTGCTGACTTGTAAAAAGTTTGGCTCTGAAGTCTGAATCTAGACTGTAGATGATATTTTCCGTGGTTTTAAAATGATGGTATATTTTGTTATATGGTTTTAGTTAAATGCAAAATAGAAGCGAAACAAATACCAATAAATCAATATTAGTTTAATTTGTAAATGAAGATACAATCATTCATGAAGGTAAGTTTATGAACGAAGCGTTTCAAGCGGTACTTACTGAAGATAATGAAGAAAGGGGAATAATAAAACGAGCGAATAAAAAATAACTTGGCGACTGATGATGACATACTGTTATAATCACTTGAGCGGTATGAATTTGAGTAAGCGAATAATTAACTAAACTAACGACGAATATTGATTAATAATAAAATCCAGAACGAGCTCACAACAAGTGGGCTTTGTTATATCCATTTCAGATATAAAAATACTATCTGGGCGACTAAATTACTAACTGAGCGACTAGAAATACAGAGGGGGCAGCTTTAATATTAAGATATTTTCGATTTTTCCAATTGAGGTTTTACATAACAAACTACAAAAAAGTTCACTCTGAGCAAAGTTTGTGAGCTGCTGTATTAATGATTATTGGTTACTGATATTCTATTTGAAGTCTTATGTTTTATATTTTATGCAAACTATACAATGATTATTATTAACAACACCACCACTGGAAGCAAAAATATGATACCCATTGGACAAAAATGAAAACGAGGCCGGGCTAGCACTTATCTACTAGTGACGATGAGTAGTAGAGCTCCTCAACCCTCATACCAATTAATGTATAGTATTGATAAGAAAAACATTTTTATTGACTGAAGCGTCTTTTTATAGGGCTTCGTAGTCCAACGGAACCCTTATAGTCTCGCCATGTCCGTCTGTCCGCAGTTCAGCGCAGAGTTAGGTGTTAGAAAACTGTAATTTTAACTCCTCGACAAAGTGGTTAAATAAGATTTTGAGAAATATTTTTTTAATATACCTTAGTAAACATACATGAAATAAGCAAAATAATTGTCATGTAAATTTTTTCACAATTTAAATGCTTACATACATAGTATATACGGAACCCTTCGTGCGCGAATCCGACTCGCACTTGGCCGGTTTATTATTATTATTGTTTGATTTAAATAAACACAAATTGATTATTATTACTTTTTCGTAATACATTGTTTAATTAAATTACCTATAAGAATATTTAGTGTATCTTCAAATAGTAATTTCATAAGATGTTTTTTTATTTTAATGTGGCCTCATAATACGCTACTTCGATTAGTATTTTTCTAAGTAGTTTTAGCATTCGAAACACTTCATTTAAGATTAAATACCACTCAGTTCGAAAAATCCATTTGCCTAGCATTGAAAAAAATGCAGGACGTAATGTTGACACTCAATCAAAAATTGGGTCGCTCATATATTATGAAGCTTCTCATTTTGTATTTAAAGTAACTCAAATTATTCTTTGTTAGTTGCTGATCTTGATTTCTCGTCACTCGCACTCTGTCGCTCACTTAGTAATTCTATAACCCAAATTAAGTATTTTTGACACTTAAAACATTAATTTACAGTCGCTCGTTTAAATACTACCCATGAAGAAATATGATTAATTTACTTCCTCACCCTTAACTTCCATGTTTCGAGTACTTAGGTAGGTATGAAAATAAATCTTAAATATGAAAATAAATCATTATGTACCATCTATCATCCTTATTGTTGGTCATTTATATTGTAAGTATATGCTTTAGTTGCCTTATAAACATAATGAATGATTGTAAAAACGAAACTTTATTTAGCTGACATATAATTTTTAATACGAGAAGAAATCAATTCAGTGCAATGAAGTTATAAAATAAAATCATCAAAAGTATTATATATTATAGAATACCTACCTACCTAAATATGTAAATAAGATAAGATAACACCTAAATAAGGAAAGCTCCTGTCGCTCAGGTTGGCCCTCCACGGCCTCCACCCCATTTAAAATCCTATGAACAAAAAATCACGTATAAACAATATAACAAGGATATTAAAGTTTCAATCGATCGAACTACACATTTTTTTAGATTTTATATTGACTGTAACTGTAACTAATCTTTAAAAAAAGTTACGAAACATCACAGAATATATAATAGTACTACATACAGAACGGACACTCACCTCCCCTCCCTAGTCTGACTTACCTCACTATCGCGCCGGAATTAGGGTTCTCATTAGGGGACCGCCTAGCGCGCATGGCACGCGCATGTTTGCGACGTTAACGGAAGTACAAAGTTTTGTGTACGAGAGATGCCTAAGTACTGTCACTGTGCAGTGTACGGGTGTCTTTCTTCCTCGAGAAATGACTCCGATAGAAGCTTTTTTTGTTTCCCAAAAGATGAGAGACAGTAAGTAACTTCATACAAAATATGCAACCGTAACTAACCTATTCTAACTATTCAGTTACAATGAAAAACTTTAAAAACGTTAGGTAAAGGTAACATTCTTTAGAATTATGTGTAGTTAAGAAATTATAATTGTAATGTTTATAATACATAAGCCACATGCGAGCACATCAACGGCAAAACCGGAGTTGAAGACAGTCGCCGTGGCCGAAATCGGCCGGGATTACATCATGTCATCATGTCATCATGTAATATTTATGTGATTAGTGAAATTAGGTGTTGCTAAGGTAGATAATATCATTTTATTTCTCCACGATACATTAGAAAAATGAGTACTTGTTACGTTGTATACTGAATTAAAGTAAATTACGTTATTTAGGTATCTGTTATTTAAGTGAAAATAGCTATGACCGGTGTAACAGATAAACAGACTTTGTCAACCCTTATAGCACGCACACAAACGCAGCGTCTGTGCAACACGCCATCTGTCAATGTATGGCCAAAATGAAAAGTTTCTTCCGAGTGTCCGGGGTGTGGAAACATATTATTGACACAGACATGTTGTTGATAGAGTTTAGCATCCAAACAATACAAAAAAAATCACTTAACAAAAAAATAATAATTATGTAACACACCTACAATTATGTAAACTAATATATTAGTTTTGCTACCAGACAATAGATGGCGCTTTTCATTATTAGCTCGCGGTGACTAAGTTTTTGTAGAATAGCATAAGTGATCAAGCATTCGTTTCGCCCGTTGTCAACAGATGGCGTTGGCCATAATTAGCTCGCGCTGAATATGTTTTTGTATCGTAGCATAAGTACTCTACTGACTTTATGCGTAATTGTATCGTACTCCAACCATGTAATCCAATCCATTCCTTGTGTTTCTAGAAAGCACCTTATTGGTTTTTACCATCTTGGGCATCTAGTCTCTCCAATACTTTAGTGGATACTTTGGGTTCCTAGAAGAGCACCTTATTGGTTTTTAATCCCATATTTTTGAATCTGTAAGGCACTGAGCTCGAATCTGTTCGCTGCTCGGTCCGCACCCTAGTTTTGTACCTCAAGACTGTGGAATAAACTCCTATCTTCGCACTTCGGACTTTTACTGACGGTGACGTCACGTCGTGCCCTTCCGCCCGTACTTCGAGCAACATCGACTACAATTACGAATTTATTACAAGACCTTGTTTCGTTCTAAGGTAATCAAGTATACCTATGGAATTTATTTTTGAGCAATGATTTTAGCTTGGGTATAAATAAAAAATTGGTGCATACATATGAAAGAAAACATTAATAGTCAAAGACGCGAACTGAAATAAGACCAGTGTTTTAAAAGAATTATGTTGAAAATGTTTAATAATGCTGATCCATATCATACTTTGCTGTCGCTTTTTGTTGTTATAAAAATTTACCTACCAATTTTTAAAAAATATAGATAGTTACTAGGTACTTAATGCGGTTTCGTTGTTTGTATCTACGCCAAGTTCACAAATCAAAGCCACAAATGTTTACCCACTATTGACTTAAAATGGATTGGAATCTGCCGAGTCGCTCCAGCCATTTTTCGAGTGCATACATTCGGCGCACAGGAAGACGAGGTGTATTTTTTTCATTTCTCCTGTTCGGAAAATAGAACTTTCCTGTGTAGATAGTCGGGTGGAAAATAGCTTTCTGCTGCATTTAAGAGTTCTAGGTGCTGATAAATATGTTGAGATGACGTCCATTGTAGTAACCAGCAAAAGTAGTTAATGTATTTGAATGAAAGTGCACTTACACCTAAATAGGAGTTACCATTACGATTCAAGTAGAAAACATAAAATTGAAAGCATTACATTATTTGATTGTGTATTTCAGCGCCGAAAGTGAAAACACCATAGTGATTGATAAGTATTCAATTCTTATTTTTATTTTTGTCAGGAGAAGATTCTTAGGAAAGAAAAAAACAAAAACCGGTAGACCCATTGCATGATTTTTACTTTGTTGGATCTGTCACCACCCCGAATATGACACTATTAAAATTACGGGTTCAGGCGCGAAGCAAAGTTTGCTGGCTAGTAACTATAGTACAGTACAGTAGTAGTATAGAGGTATAATAGTACCTTATAAATAAACGTGAAACTCTAAAGCCGTTGCAGTTTAATCTTGTCTCGGATACGTAATTTGTTCCGCGAAATGTCTCGACTCCTGCACTCCAGTATCTGGCGATTCATTACTTCGACTTTATTAAACCACGAAAATGCCGCCACCTTATTTTAAATATTATTAAAATTAGGTGGCATCTTTACACCTCAAAACCGGGCTGCATATCATGCCTTAGAGTATTCCACTCTAACTAAGGCATGATGTGCCGCCCGGCAAATTTTAAATGTGTAAAATACGGTTTCATAAGAATATTTTTTTTGTTTTAAGTGTACCGTGTGGTGGATAGAGTTGTAGGTCCAATATATCCTACCGAAGTATGCAGTAGCATACCGGTAGACTACGGTAGACTTTGGAATCCTACCAGAACCGGCTAGCTTTGAGTCACATCACACTGCAAACTATCTGGTAATACCTGGACTCAACGGAACTAAACAATTTAATGTTATTACTTACATAATGTCTGATGAGCCCAAATCACCGACATGAAAGTCCAAAATTACAATAATAATGAATAGATGGCTGTTTAAAGAAATTTCAAAAAGGTTAGTTGACATCACAGGAGACCGAAGAGCTGGCAGCTACCTCGGACAAAGAATTAGTCTGGCTATTCAAAGGGGGAACGCTGCCAGTATCTTCGGTACCTTGCCTAAAGGGACTTCTTTTAATAATATATTTTAGTTTTTAGGTTATTAATTTTTTCAGTCTTTATATGTTGCATGTCATTGTTTTAATTTCATCAAATATATAATAATATCATAATGATAAATCACCCTGAACGTAATATTGATTTTTGAATGATCCTCCCCAGATTTCCATACTAGGTAGGTAGATGTACTTATTCAGTTATGTAATGAGTTAAGTATTGCCAAGAAAGTTTATATCTTACTTGTGTCTTGGCAGAGAACTAAAGTTTATTGATAAAGGCAAAACTATGCTCCGAGTGTCTCACTTTTCCAGCAACCGAAATATTAAGAAGAGAAATAAGTAAATGTTTATTCAACCCGTTCTTAGACTGTGTAACTGGCTTCACGAAAACTCGCAGAAAATGTAGGTTCTAAGTTGACATTTATAATCGTATTGCGGCGGTGAAATGTGAAATATATGAAGGAACTCCGAAGGTAAACGAAATTCTGAAACGACTGGCTCTGAGAGATAAAAATATAGAAAATTCACAGTTTAGGGTGACTAAAATTGGCTATCCAATATCTGGTACTTATGCTAGCCAAATAAATGATTTAATGGTGTTAACACCATCCGGCAGTTGAAATTAATTAATTAAGTGTTTGCTTGGGTAATGTATTTGAATTATGACATAATGTACTTTGCTAATATTAATAATTTATATGATTTGACATTTACTAAACCATAGACATGATATTTTATAGTGGGTACAATTTAATAACATTATCCTGCGGTTGACATTGATTAATTGAATGTTGACAAATAAACTTTCGAATATTGTGTGCTTTGACGTTTGTATTGTATTTTTTTTATTGTTATCTTAGTATTATTTATCCTATGAATTCAAACACAATGTATTATTGTTATATGAATAAATGAATTATTTATTATTATAACATCAATTTTGTAGTTGTCAATTTGTCCAATAACTAATAAATCATTATCAAACCTTCTCATATCACAATCAAATATACACAGAAGGATGATATGTAGAATTAGTTTTATAACGAAGTGAAGATTTCATTCTAAACGTTATATAATTCTATGTTTATTAGTCAATCTAATTCCCTTGGAAATAAATTATTTTTGCAGCTGCCAGCATTTACTAGGAGGAAAACAAAAAGTTTCTCAAACAATTAAAGCAATCCCTTACCAGTGCTTACACAAGTGTTTCAGGGCTAACCTGCGAACCTCTTCAGGCGTTGTTACTTGACACATACTTTTAGCAGTTTGTAAACGGCCTTGTTTACGAAACTGAACGAAGGGCGCAATTTGAAGTTTAGGTCCGATTAATGGCGACGTTTAGTAGTTCCTTCGTAAACAGTACCTAACAGGCTTGATTAAGGCCCATTACTTACTCTAGATTAACTAAGGTACTGGAGGTAATTGAGGCCCGGAGCTAAATAAGGCCCACAGTTCGTATTTCGCGCGAAAACGTGATTTCTTTCCTGTGTGACTTACGCATACATAGAACGAGTCACAATATGCACGGTTTGACAACGTCGCGCACCCCGCGCGCTTCGTTTCGTCAGTAGCGAGCCGGGTCTCATACTGACTTGAGGGTATGTCGCAAATTATAATTTTCGCTGTGGAATAAAGGTAAGTTTTGATGTATTTTTCCTACTGTTTAATAAAATAATGTGTTTGTTATAGTAAGTGCATATTCTAGTTTGTGATATTAGCGTGTTTTTATGTTTCAATTGCATATTTTTAATTTTTTTTCAATGAGTGTGCCGATAGGTTGTAGGTTTAATAAGGCCCACCGATTTTGGCTCTGGGCCTTATTACACTCCTAACTGGATTTGGTTAATAATATTGATTTTGTGCTGTCTTTTTTATTCAAGTAGCAGTTTTCTTTAGTTTTAGTTAATTTTCGTTGTTAAAAATATTTGTTTTCAAGGTGCACCCTAAAGTGGTCCACTGTGGTCATATAAGGCCCAAAAATTTTATTTCAGATTTTATTAACAATTTTGTTTTTCTATGAAGGGAAATTCAGTTTAATTTGTTATTATAAGTTAATTTTTTGTTAAAATTTCATTTAAAATGTCTGTTTATAGTTTGGGCCTTATTATACTACAGTAGTTTAATAAGGCCCAGCGAAGGCTTTTAAAAAAATGTGCATTTCAAGTATTTATATTAAAAAAAGCAAAAATGATTCAGTGCGTCCTAAATATTTAATAAATATTCTAATTATTACTGATTGAATTATTTATATTAACCCTAAAATGTAGGATTTTTGAGGGCTTCAAGTTAGGTGGGCCTTGTTTGCCGCAAGTACCTTAGGTAGTTTTCATTTCATTCATATGCATTATTACTTCTCTTCCTACTCTTGTGGGTAGGTTGGTGCTTCAAGTTAGTATCTGGTTAAAAAAAAATTAAACACATATTAACAAAAAAAATAAAAAAATCTGATACTAATATGGATTCTAACTTTGTTTACCCACTAAGCTATCATAACAGTCAGTGACGACGAAATTTACTTTCGTAAGTATAGCCATTCTTCACTGCTAGAAATCACTGATTAAAAATAATTGTCTGAAACATACATAGCTAGATCGATTTATCGCCTCCGATAAACCCCCTGCATCATAAAAAACGTTGGAACCGTTTCCGAGATTGTGATTATACAAATGTTTTGGCATACAAGAACTGCTCAAGTCAAGTTTTTTAACCTGTGTACTTCATTATGTCTGCATAAGTTTGACACCCATATTTGTACCACTTCTGCCTTCACCTTTTAATAAGTTTTGAGATGTAGTTACATTTTTCAAATGGGTATAAGCTTAGGTACTTGCTCACGGCAGACACACTATTGAATCTGGTTTTGAAACGGCTTTTTTTAAAAGTTACCCAATTTAACAAGCAAAAGTTGCTAATACCCTAACGTTTTACTCAGAAGCACACAAACACATAGCTTGAGCCTACATTTTAGAACACAAGTGAGGTTTAGCTACCTAGCTCATAGGTATCAATGCAGGTCTTAAGTTGTTGATTTTTATTGTTCATCGCAAGAAACTTTCTTTGATTGATCTATAAAAAATGCGTTTTTTGAAGAAAAAAAAACGCCGGATGGATTGACGGTGATATGCGTGGAGCCAACCTGAAAATTTCCTGAACGTGGCGAGGAGAACGATGTTTGGTCATTGTCGCAGCCAGCCGCGGCCGAGCAAGCTCTCAGGGGCAAAATTTTATTTTATTTGTATTACAAAATCCACAGCTCTTAAAGATGATAACATAATATACAGACACATCGGACTTACAGCCAATGACGGATTTACATTTTATGTATGTGAGTGTGTGTGTGTGTGTGTGTGTGTGTGTGTGTGTGTGTGTGTGTGTGTGTGTGTGTGTGTTTGTGTGTTTGTGTGTTTGTGTGCTTGTATGTGTGTGTGTGTGTGTGTGTGAGTGAAAAAAATTGAACCAAACGTAAACTGCACCGGTGACGATAGTCAACTTTTTCAATTCTACTACTTAATCTGTTTTCTTTCTTACTAATGTTTCGACGTCTTGGTCGAGCACACCGCAATTGAAGAAGACCCACAGATTAGGAGTATGTCTAAAGACTGCAATGAATAGCAGAATACCGTTCAGTGTCACATTTTCGAGCGTAACGTATTCCATAAATTTTGAATTTTGAATATGAAACCGCAGAAGTGACACAGACTTTGTGCCTACTTAACTTAATTGTATTGAATGGATATTATTTTATCAAAATGTTATAATCGTTACTTACTTTGATCAATAGTTATTTAAAAGCGCTAAAGAAATCAAAGTTTAACAAATAAATATCTGTAGGTCAAAAACTCGAATGATATTTATAATTATTTTAATCACATTTTTTTCATTTTAATGTTTCATACGAAATAATACGAGAAAAATAAAACTACCAATGTAAAACACCTTAAAAGAAATATCACAACATCGCATTGTCTAACGTCTGTTTATTACCTACCTACTTTTCCATTCTGTGGGTGTCACTTTTTATAATCTTTGATTTTTGAATAAAATGGCGGCAATTTCTTACGAAACATTTATAACATTTTGAAAAAATATTTTTGTTGGTTTAAATTAACATTTTAATTTCCTATCGATGGTAAGTAACGCCGGTATCGTTATGATTCCTGTTGGTTTTATTTTTGCATGTTTTTAAAACGCAAGATGGCTTTTTTGTCAAATTAATTGACCAAATGTCACATTGGTTAACGCTACAAGCGGGAGTGAGTGACTGTGATGCCGCGCATGCGTTGATGGTCTGTGACCATCAACTTTTTGCGCCCGTAGTTTGTTCGGGATGTCAGTTCCATACGTAGTAATAGTAGTTCAATGCAATAGATTATATTGTATAAAATAGTAATAGAAGTCATAGATTTAAAATGATTTATGATATTGTTTAAAACAATATTTAAATCGACATTTACGAAGTCATATGCAAAACGACATGAATAAAGATGTATTGAAACGAAGACCTAACCGGTTATTCCACCTTGAGCCCTTTCTCCCGGAGCGCTGAGTAAGCGCGTCTTGTGATCTGGTGGTAGCCGCGGCAGCTTCGACCCGCGGCGGTGGAACTAGTATTGTCTATTCGGAAAGATGTGGCCAAAACAAAACATGTTATGTTTTATTGGTGTACATTTTTTCTATTCATCCATAGGTTTGTGGTATGTTTCGAATAAATACTGGAAGGGATATGTAAGTATATGGCGTTATTAATAATAAACTGTGTTCTTTACAAATAATTATCGAGTTTTGGGTTAGGCTACCGGAATGACTACGGGCATGGCGGGCATGGCCTACAATGTGGCCTACATGAAAAAATAATCGCTTCGCTTTTTTCGTTTTTCTGTGCGGCCAGTTCGCGCTCTAAAGAGGTTGGCTGCGTGAGTTTTTTTAAATATTGTATTATGTGGAGTTAAGTATTAATTATTTTTGGCAGCACTCATTCCATACAATATTTTGATTTTCGAACAAACTTGCCGAACTTTGTATACGGGTGATGGTCTGAGAACAAAAGAAAATAAAAACAGCAACAGACAAGCCTACGTATACAATATTTGATAGAAATTCGATGTTCCATGTACATAAACTTTAATTATTACAGTCGGTGAAACGGTGATAAAGTTTCCCTCGGTAAAAATATGTAATGGAATAAAAGTTTTATCGTCGTCGCTGTTAATATTTCTTGCAAGGGATGCCACCGATCCTCTTCTGTTTTTTACGTACAGGAAATTCAATGCTTGTTTGAAAACGAAAGTGTTTAGTAAAATAGCGAGACAAGACGAGCGTGAATGATTATAATGACACCAATAAATGAATGTCACCCACTAAATCATTAGCATAGTTACATACTAACTTAGTGCTAATAATGAGATTATTTTGGTTGTACTTGTAAGTATGTTTTATTTTGAAGCGTTTCATCAGTTCTTATTATAATTAGATTATTATCTTTGACGAAAATCGATCCTTCTTCTATTAGTCTACAGTAGGGTTGTTGTTGATAAAATACGACTTTGATGTCTTAACTCATTGGTCATGTGATTCGTTGTTAACTTAAGCTTTGACATTTAATGGTTTAGAATGTTTTTTTATCACACACAGTGTCATATTTAAATTCTTTGACATTTAGTTGTTTTTTCATATTTTTGTTATTTCATATTATTATTAGAAGCCTTTGGCTTGCTGACACCATTCAGGACGCTTTACCAGTTTGAGCGTTTACGAGACTCATCCAAATTGCATTTTCTTAATCGTGATTAAATAATATTTAATATTTTTGAAATAAATAGCTTTTAATTTATTTATTTACTAAGCTAAAGTATCAACAAATTTTGTAATTCAGTAAACTGGCCTATTATTTTTTTATGTTATGCTACTTGAAATATAGCCCAGCAGAGTATCAGAGTTCAAAGGTCAGTGTTTTTAAACCTTTAGGACGTCCTAAGTCCGCACAACCCAGATCAACTCTGAGTGGTGTGCCAACGGCTTCCATCCTCGAGTAGTACCTACGGCAAAGAGTGAATGAAAGACGGTTAGAGTAATTTCCTCCATAAGTTAGTAAGCACACTCTCGGCGCAGTCGACATTTATGCAAACACCGAGCTGCATGGAACTAGCCAACTTTTTTCATTTCGTTTTCAGCAGAGTTCGCCAGGAGTACTACTTGCTGGTAAGAGTCTAATCTGAACTAGAATTTAGTTTTAAATATAGCGTCCAACTTTTCCTTTTGGTTGGCAGTGAGTTAGGAACGCCAGTTTCCGATGGGGCTGGCCGACCAAAGTATCCTTGTTTCACATAGGTCCTTCTCTGTACAAATTATTTGGAATGTTATTTTAAAATACTTGTATTAATATAAACAGTTTTATGAACTTGTATTCTTAAGGTTTTATTATATCTGATAGGCTCCAACTTTATAATTCATTTTTAATAGGCTATAGTTAACTTAATTTCAAAAACTAGATAATACCTTACCTTAATAAATATATTGATCAATAACCTTGATATTTTTAAATCTATTCAACATTCACATGATTTAATAATGATTAAAAAAAACTTACGTTAATTTACTTCCGGTTACATTATAAAGAAAAAATAAGTGCCCCAGCAACGGGCACCAAAACAGCAAGTACAATAGGGAGAAGATTGTTATTGATTACCTCGTATTTGGGTTCATTGTTATGTTTGCAAAGATTCACCTTATAAATCTTCAACGGCCAGCATTTGTATGAAATTGCATTTGCTATTTTGTTGTCTTGGAGAACAATGAGTTTAATTAAGGTTTGAATTAGAATTCAACTGTATTTAATTTTACGCACCTTACTTTGTTTCATTAATAAGACTTATTTCTTGTGGCGGAATACAAATGAAATTTTCTCTTACTGTAACCGTTAGTAGGTTAGAACACCAAAACATTCGCATGCGGCAGCGATGTGGCTGAAAGATACCAGACAAGGACGCAATTATCGCTTCTAACGATGTTAGAGGGAGACATAAATGCGAATTTCGCATGCCGTATGCAAAAACGTTGATGTACTAACGGTGTTAAATCGTAAATCCAACCCATCAGGGCCTAGTTGGTAACCTTCTGTAGCCATATAGTTTATGTTTGTCTATCAAAATTAAATATTATTCTTAATTATAACTAAAATGCTAAGTAATTAAGATAAATTTAAATGTTGTTGACACATGTAATAGGCTCTAATTTATAGTCAGTTTGAGTTACACCGCTTTAGTAATTAAAAGTTGGTAGGTACGTAGTACGTACCTCTTAATTTCTAAATTATTCTGTTTCAATTAATTGAACGACCCAAACACGCCCCGCCTGGTATAACATTTAATTAAAATAATTGAATCTATTAAAGAAACAATCCTTACTAAGTTTCAATCTATTTTTTCAAGAGCCCTCACGAAGAAAGTAATCATAGATATCTTCGAATGTTTTAATTTATTTATTGGTCCTTACAAAAGGAAATAAAAATAATAAGATTTATAAAATGGATTTTGTAATACAAATAAAAAATAAGTCTTAAAATGTGACCAATGGGCTAAAATAACCCCGGAATCATTCATAGGACATTATTTATCCAGGATCGTCTTTATAACAGCTGAGATCAAATGATAACAATTTTATTATCTATTACCTACTTAATTAGCGTATCGATTTATTTTTCAGTATTTATTGGTAAAAATAATAACGTTGCGTTTTATTTAAAAACCAAATGCTTAGAGTGCAACATTATCATATTAAGCAACTAGCTTTTGCCCGCGACTTCGTCCGCGTGGAATAGTGGCTTCTTTCTTCCGTTTTTTACACATTTACCACTATATCTTTGCTCTTATTGGTCGTAGCGTGATGTTATATAGCCTATAGCCTTCCTTGATAACTGGACTATCCAACACAAAAAGAATTATTCAATTCGAACCAGTAGTTTCGGAGATTAGCGCGTTCAAACAAACAAACAAACAAACAAACAAACTCTTCAGCTTTATAATATTAGTATAGATGATTGTCTATGGAGCTATAGAGAACATTGAAGTGGAACACTTACGAATGAAGAGAATGACAAACGACATTCCATGTACGTCTAGAATGTAGACTACGTAAACCCTCCATTATTTATCGGCGTCAGAAGCCCACATCAAGACACGTCTATCCCGTTACAGTAGCTATCAATTGAGGACTCCGAATTTTCACGTTTATTCACCGGTAGTGTAGACGCAAGGTAGGTTCAAACATCGCACAACATTCATATACGAACTGTACTAAATAAATATTTTGTTTAACATGAACGGACGGCAGCACGTCAAGCCAAACAATGCGGTATCTTATGCTGTTGGAATAAGGGCTATTTTTAAACATATAGAAAATAGTCTGATGTGCTGACGACTATACTTACGAAGTATACGCACTAAAATTTAATTAAACATTATAATAAAGGTTTGTTGTACAAGTAAATAATTAAATGGTTAATCCTGTGTGTAATTTTACGAATGGCTTTCGACTTGGTTAATTAGGATTGTCTACTGAGTAAAAAAAAGTTATTTTGTTTGCATCATTATCTACTGTTAGCACAGAAGATTATAAATAATAGGTATTACTTAGTACTCTGTTAGGTAAAAAGAGTTTACCAACCAAACGCGAAGGGCTACGCGTGTACAATAAGAGCTGGGCTCTTGTCGGTGGAGCTTTTCCTGAACTCCAAATTAGGTGTCGTGGTTTCCCTCTTGCCTTAATGCTTATAATAGTCAAAGGTATTTTCCGATATACTATTTTGCAGCCTTCTGCCAGTACTGATGTTGCCTCTACCTAACACCAGGGGAACGGTTATTTAATGGCGCTTACGCGCCATGTCACGGGGGCGACACTGAATATTGTAGCTTTTAAAAGAGAAGCCGATCCCACTAGACTCCTCACTAGATTTTGGTAATCCTGCCGCTGGCTGGTCGGGGACATATTGGCAGCTAACTAACTACCATATCTGGTGGCCGTTCACTATCCGCGACTTGTGACCGCGGTAGTAGCCAACAGCTCAGGCCTACCCCTAACGCGTGTACCCTTCAACGAAAATTCCAGACCGCTAACATAGCTGCTAGTTTGTACATGGAAGATTCGTAGAAGTTAATTAATGTACTCGTACCTATGTGACGGAGTTTATGTTAGTAATTAACTAAGCACTGAAACGTTAGTCTTTTCAGATAAAAGCTACACTCTGCGATTGAGCTATAATTCAATCTCCTCTTTTATTCATAAGTATTTTTTGACTTTGTACTTATGGTACCTTCCTATTGGATTCTGGATTGGAGCCATGTCATTTTGGCAAGATTGGTAAGATTCTGGCAGAAAAAGTAGTCCTAAGTTTGTTTTTACCTATCCTACCTTTATTTTTTTATTTAGTATGGGGTTGCTCTTGACTCCATGCCTTATCTATGCTTTTTTAAAAATACGTCCATTACCTATGAACTCGTAGTTGTAGAGGTTACATGGACCCATATTATTTGGTCGAGCGTGTTTGATGAGGAATTTCGGGAGGCTTTGTTACGCTATGTGGCGTAAAATAACATTCTCATGTTTTCCAAATTAAAACAAAGGCTCGTACAGTCTAATATTTAAAGGGACATGTGTGTGACGAGATGATACCTTCATTTAAAAAAGGGATTGGCTGTTTAGGTAAGTAATAGGTAGATACATAGGATAACACATCATGAGGATGAAAGCTTAGGAATATTTTGGTTCATATTTTTTGACAGGCCCTTTAGATACCCCTAATAGTGCGTGATTTACTTTCAATGAAGCTTTTTGTACTTTAAGAGCCCTTTTACACTGCGACTTTTAGCATATACTAACGCGCTACAGCATCGCGACTCAGGCAATGAAAAGATTAAATTTGGCATCGATTCAGTTCAGCTACTTTCACAGACAGCGTATTGTTGTAACAATTTGTAACTGCAAAAAAATGGCTTAATCATTTTCAAATATCAAAATAAAGAAAGTCTAAACGAAATCACTTTTAAGACGTAGCTACGTTTTTAATTAATTAATAAACCGCCTTTAGTGGAAATACTGAGCTATCCTCCCTTGAGCTTAATATTTCTATAAAATATTAAATATTTGAGTTTATTACTCTCAGAAATGTCAAAAAATACAACTTACTTAATTACTTTTACTTTAGATTATAAAAATATCTTAAACTAACTTAAATATTGAAAGGGTCTTCACTTTTAGGACAGGACTTTTATTTTATTTTAGGGGCCAACCATTTTTTATGGTACCAACCAATAGTAATTCAAATATAGAAAGAACGTAACTTTGATGTAGTATCTGGCAGATATCAGTAACTTAAACTTATTAAGACATTGTGAAACAGGTCCTACTTTTCTATGCATTGGATTGATGTATAAATTCATGTTAATAACTCCTTTGTAATTGTGGGCAGTTAGACTATGCCTAGAATTAGTTACTTAAATGCATGAGCCTTTAGGGGGGGGCCGGGCTGGGCGTTAATTGAATATCACTTTGATAGGATCATAATGTTATTATTGCTAACAAAGCCAGCTACTAGACGTAGTAATGAATAACAATGCTTATGTAGAAAATAGCAGGTATCTTTGTGCCCAGTAAATTAGTCCAGACCAGTAATACAACCTTTTTAATATAAGTATCTATGGTTTATTTTGTCTATGTTTTATTTATTGTTTTACAATCATTTATTAAATATCAAAAAATTAAATTGCAAAGTGCTACAGTGCGGTAATAAGTATAGTCCGAAAGAAAAATATTTTTGGAAATTCTTCAATTAACGTGAATAACCAATACAAACCGAACATGCAGTTTACCAAGTCTACCTAGGGTTTTATTTAGTGTAATAATAAATCACGTGATGATTGACGCCATGACAAAATACCGCACCATGTAAAACAAAGGGCGTAGCAAAAGGATATTGACTAACAGATATTTCACCGTCTCTTTAGCAAGTTAGATTTTAAAGTTTCTACTTTATGCTACGGTTTTGGAACTCTACAATGCTACGACGCTACGAATTCGTAGTAAACGGTTATATTTATAATAAAAAGAGCAAAACTATCTATAATTATCTACAAGATTTTTACAATAACGACATTTCTTAGTAAGTTCGATAGCCAAAATGTGCGTAAGTTAGCCCCCCGTAAAATTTGTGAGTGCAGAAGTACCCCAATCTTTATATGAAGTGCCACATACCTACCTATACCTTATTGCACAATTTGCGTAGTATGGATACACGTTCACTTTGATTCATCTAATTAAATACACTGCAATCCAAAACTTTCTTAAGCCCTACGCAAAACACTGCAAAATCCTCGCAATCAGTTAAATTATTAAGAAGTTTTTCTCTTAGTCCTTGCTCCTTTTATTCAATTACTTCGGTTAAATTTAGCTAACCATCCCAATCGTGCCCAAGATAACTTCTTGGTACTTACTGACTTTTCTACTCCGACAAAGTTGTATCGCAAGTGATGTACGTTACCGCAAACTCAATAAAATCCTCTCGTTCTTGAACAGTTTCATATTCCTTCATGATTTATAATATATTCCTTGGTTATTATAAAATTTATGATTTTTGTCAAATATCAACATTGCTGAAGTATTAATATGAAATTTTCCTGGATGCTAACATTAGCTTTAGAGGCTTTTAACAGATTGAGTTGAGGTAAATATGTAGGGATTGGAATGGTAATCGAAAAGGCTACCTATTACTACGTAGGTACTTTGAATTTCGTAGGAAAGCCTAAAAGATGATGACATAAGGCAAAAAGATTTCTATTAAACATTCAAAGTAAAATAAGTAAGTGGGTTTTAGGTAAACACTTTCACTTACAAGGTGCTTCTTTTTTACCTTAATATTATTTCTTACAATTGGCAAAAAAGATATTTTATGTGGATCTTAAAACAATTTAAAGCCTCTTTAGTCAAATCTTCTTTTAGAGTTTATCGAAACGGCACCGGACCAATAATCCCAATCTGAAACAGCACTTGGGCAATTCACCCCGCGGACCGATAACCTCGTGGTGCAAAACGCCCCAATACCTAACGAAAGTAGGTACAAAAGCGTAGCAAATCTCTTAAAAAAATATGGTACGCACATTATTTGCTTTCGCTTTGCCCTCAGCTATTATTGAGTGTTTGCGGGAACTCAAGTCGAACCTAATGTTATCCTTATTGCGAACTGAAGATTTCAATAGTAAAGTCCCAAGGTTCAATTACCTATTACTTTGAGTAGAGAGCCAGAAGTATACAAGCATTACCTGTGCTTAGGAAACTCTTTATAATGGAGGTATTTATGTGGAATGTGTTTACGAGTATGTTTACGATAACGCAAAATGGTCTCGTCGAAAATTTTGCTCGCTAACCTTTTGCTATTTCTCAATGTTGGGTCTCCGTAACGAAAATATTTTATTACCTCATCACACAACATTTTTGTTGGTGAAATATTTAAAATCATAAAAGCATAAATATTTCACTGTTACTGTATTATTTTAGAACCTACTCTATGTTGGAATTGATAGATAAATGAGGAAAAAGGATATACATTTTAGAAGCTTTTGTTAGACGTAGACTCAATTATTTAAATTATTTAAAGAAGAAAAGAAAATTTAAAGCAATATTTAAAGAAGGCAAAGCTTATAATATGATTCTAAGTTTCAGACTTACAAGTAACAAATAATCAGACATAAAAACAAAGTGGCATCGAAAGTTTCCTCATTGGGGAAATAGACGGTACCTACCTAAATTCAATTGTGTTAGCTGGGACATGTGAGTTAGTAGAGCTACAAACATTCGCCCACCGGAGTGGTTCAGAGTGATTGCGAGATCATCTTTGTTGAACATCCGTATAGGTATTAAAGTAATAAAGTGGTATTGTTATTTAATATTAAACACTGTTCAAAAATATAAAATACAGCTATTGTCAAAAATATACAAGCTTTCTACACTAGTAGAATTTTGTAATCAATTCTGTAGTACCAGTGATTGGTCCTTTCAGACGCACAATCTTTTTCTTCAATAATATAAGGACATAAGGACACAATATCGTCATATTGCAAACAATAAAAACCGGAGTCAGACTCGCACTCTGAGGGATTCCGTGCCAACTTTAAAATGAATTAGAGGTCCACTTACTTACTTACTTAAATTACCTTTGTTTTTCAAAGTGTTTGTGAGAGTTTTTGCTGTCAAAAATATTATGGTGTTTTCGCTAGGTGGAAGTAAGTGGAAATTACCTAATTCAGTTAAATTAGGCACTTCCAGTGCGATGTCTTTCAAAAATATTCTCGTTGAAAATATTTGTTAAGATTACATCTTGTATTTCTTTGAAAGTTCTAAGTTTTGCCATTTAGGCTACTGAACCCTAAAAATTAACATTGAGTTCAATATCAGCATAAAAAGTTGTATTTATTAAAACCTGCGAGTAAGCCTACGAACTACGAAATCCTACTGGCTTAATCCAATATTGACTTTCACTTGTTTGTTGAAAGATAACACTTGTTGTGTTTCGATTTACAAACTAAACACACAGTTTGGGCTTAAAACGAAATAACTAAAATAGCGGTATTTACTTTACCGCAACAGTAGGCAGATGAAGTTAGTTTATAAGCCTAAAAGTCAGTTAATTTTAAAATGTAGTAAGCCTAAAACTCAAACTTAGGAATCTTCACAACCACTGTAAAAAAATGCAGTTTATAAAATATGTAGAGGTGTGCGAGTTTGTTTGAGTTAGGAATTAATATCTGAATCTAGATAGATACTGAACAGGTTTGGATTATTTCATTGATTTACTCGTACATTTTTCAGCTTCATTATAATTCATTCATATTATATTTCTTTTATTATCATTCTTTGTTATACTCACGATTTTTTTTACATAAATACCGGAATATTGAGGCGAGTGATTCAAAAATAGAGCTCCTGACTAGGCGTCTTCAAAGTTGATCTCGATAGCTCTCTGCCAAGCAATTTGTCAGTTCGCTCGTTCTTGTAATATTGTAGCAAACTGGGACCAGACAATATGAAGCAGCAGGCGTACTAAGCAATAAGTATACATACATTCTGGACATAACAGACGACATCCCTATACACATACCGGAAGATACATTTGGGGGCACTTTCTGGACAACGTATGTTCTACTGCCGTGAATAATCTACATTCCGTTGGTTAAGACGGAAGAATTCTTGTTTTTGATTTTGAAATCTAATTCCAAAATAAGTAGTAGGGTAGATAAGATAATATAATAAGATAATCATTTATTGTCTCAAAACTGTGTGTACAGTAGTTTGTATAAAATAAAATATTGTCTCAACAGTTAATATATCTACCTACCTTATGATAATGTACGAATACCTACCTACCTATAATCAGTTTTCGTAAAATGATTTCGTAATAATATTAATGCAAGTATGTAATATTTGGTATTGTTTCTTCAGGAGCACTGATACTAAAGCAATGTGAATATTGTAATTAATGTCGCAAAGTTGCTAGGTAACCGCTCAAATTGTTATTTCACATAAACTATTCGAGAAAGATTGTCACGTCCCAAATATAGACACTAGCTTTCAGTCTCACAATAGCAAGTTTCACCCAAATTGAGGTAAATTAACACGACGAACAGTCTTTGTACATTGCAAACTTCAGCCAAATTACTTACTTAAATTAGTTGCAGGAAGTCAGGTGAGACTGAACTTGTAACTAGCTTATGTGTTTTCGGGTTCGTTAGCGGGGTAAAGCAAAAACTGTGTTTATGAACACAGTGAAGCTGTCCGATAAACCGATTATGAGGCACAAAGCGCTCGTGAAAGGCGGCTCAGCTCAACTTTAATTGCTGGAAAATGCCCGTTAGCCAGCTGCGACAACGCCGACTGTGACGTCACGAGATAAAAATGAGCAGTTTAGGCATTTTTAACCCCTAGGGCGTTTGATTCATAATCATCTTCATTATCACTTAGGTGGTTATTTGAGCTTCTCTTTGAAAGAGTTCCTCTTTGATAATGCCAGTTTGGAGTGTGGTCTAGGTATCTTTGTAGGCACCAGAAGAAGGGAATGACCTAAATGCCAACACATTGGGTGCTACTTAAACCTAGCTTAGAATAAGTGGTGAGAAACATAATTTTGTACATATTGGTTGATAGCAACTGCTTAAAGAAGAAGAGTCAATATGATTTATACTGGTTAGTTAGATTGCATGGTGGCAGCAGTGACGATGTTATATATCTCATTACCTTTATTTTGATGGCGATTACTTATCTTAAAATTCGTCATAAGCTGGAGCTGAAGTACATTCTTAAATTCATAGAAGGTCAAAGTACTGCTATGTTGTATTATAATATGTATGTGCATTTTCTAATTATTTTACAAACTTACATAGGTAAATATCATTATATTCTACTTACGTTAATTCACTGTTTGGAAAACCAATCTCTTTTCTTCAATTTTTTTATTTTGACTTACAAAATCTTAGTTCTTATTTTGCTATAGGAAAAGTTTGATTATACGAGTAATTATAACAAGCTGTTAAATAAATTGTCGGCTTTTAATTTCAAAAGTTCAAGTTTTGTTACTAAGCCCAAGTTTGGCCATTTTGTAAGCATCGTTATTACCACGTTATTACTGTTAAACGGCGTGTTAGTGGGTCCCGGCGAAGGCGGCATGGTCCCCACTGGGGACTTTATCTGACAGTCATAGTTTGGTTAAAGTATGAAAGTGCAGCCGATCCCTATCGGTTATCTAATATTAACCAAAAATATAAATTCTGCTTCAATTTCGTTTTTTTTTTAAATTCCTTTGGGTCCCAATTGCACACACATGATTAATAGCTTATTTTTTTACCGAGTGTTGAGGGGTTAATAAGCCTGCGCTTGCTATTGCTCATTAAGATAAGAAAAGGCTAAATATACGTCCTGCCGCGGTAATTAGGATACTCGTACCTATACTTACGTCTTCGTAACATTTCATGATGATATAATTTATTTGTCCACTCATGTTTAGCGCCCTAGAACGTATGCAATCAACGAAAGTACCCTTATACTTACGATTCAATCTCGCGTCTCTTTGTGCGAACTATTGTTTCGTGTGAGTCAAGTCAAGATCGTGCGTCTGTCATGAGAGTGGCGCTTGGTTTCATTCATTCTTAATAAAAAAATATTTAGGTAATACTAAATAAATAAAATAAATAAACATGCGCCAGACAACACACCAATTGTCTTGATTCGAGGTAAGGAAATTTATTCCTTGTGTTACGAAGTACCAGGCAACGATTATGACAGGGGCGTTTCCCAAAAATACTTAAATACATGTAACATCCATGACTTAAGTACAAATGTTCATGCTCATCACACAGACATTTGCCCCTTGCGGGATTCGAACCCGCTCGTCAGGAGCGCTAACCAATACACCAAACGCGTCCTCAATAAACGTTACCACCACCACGTCACCAAATATAATCAATTATGGTTCTTGGTTGGACTTGTTAAACGTCACCACATGTGAAAGGGGAACTGGGTTTGGTGGTTGCTGCCTTCACGAGGGATTGGACCTGCCACGAACTGAGTAGTTCAGGTTCTGGGTCTGAAAGCATACGACCTCTGTGACGCGGAGTGATAACTCTACACGCAACTCTCCACTTTTTCTGACTTATGTCACTTTTCTTTTATCTTAGTTTTGATTGACATCGCATATAAAAAATATTTTTCTCCTAGAATACGCAAATCCGCTTCAATTTGCCGATATTGTGCCTAAATATCGTTCTCCCGCGCCGCGAGTCTTTGTTCGGAGGTGCCTGGAGGTCCTGCTCTACGAGGTAAGTGGCTTTTCCTTATTATCTTGTGGGACCGTGATTAGGTTCCGGGCCCCCTTCATGTGTGTGGTCTAGTAACAAGTCCACCCAGTTCTATCTTTTCTAACAGATTTGAACCTACTTTAATTCCACGAATATGTTTGTACCATCAATCAACAATTGTTTTAAATCATACCTGAAAACAGGTTCATGATTTCGTACTTCTGATTTATTTTTATTTTTTAGGTAATTTAATTTATAACACACAAACGTCCAAGAAAAAAGGGACTTCGAAAGGAAAATACAAGCTTTAAAAATTTTACGTTTAATTATATTTTAACAAACCGTAGAACAATAATTTTCGTGTTTACCTACACAATAATGTTTTATCAAACTAACTTTCATTTACCCAAACTTTTCATTAAATTATTTACAGTAAATTAATAAAGCCAAGTCGTTTTACGTAAAAATAACTAAGGTACGGTACATACTTATGTAAACCTTTCTTAGTCTGTAAATACTTTCAGTATATTTCGTATTCTAACGTAAGCAATCATATATTATACTTTTGAGATATGGCAAGAGAAATATATTTTTTACGATGTAGAATTCAGATTTACAAAAATAATATTATATTAAACAAGTTGAAAATAATATATCATAAAACTAAGCACCTAACTACTATTTATGTACATAATGACCTATTAATAGTATTTCCGTATTGAAGTGATTTTTACAGGTCAATCCCAATTTCGACTAAGTATTTGTTTCAAATGTTGCGAATGCTTACTTTAAAGGACGTATTTAAATATCTACCTCCAACGTATGTTTACTTTTATATTCTTTTGAAAACGTAAGTAATGTAAATTCGTGATGGGATTCCGCCTTCTTATTATTCACATCTCATACTCTTTGCAGGTAGGTACTTTAATAATATGCAGGGAACTGATAACGATTGGATTTCTTTGGTAAGCATTTACTTTGCAGATTGCTCCTGATATCAATAAAAATAAGACTTTTTAACCTAATGAAAATAGCAATTTAAAAGCTTCATTTCAATACACATACATTCAGAACAAACAATTAAAACGAGGGCTCCTCTAAAGAAATATCCTCCAGCGGGGTTGTTAGGAAAAAGTAATTTTGAAATGAATTATATTGCTAATCTTAATATTTATAACTTTTTAAAGGTTCAAGGTCATATGATAACTATTGATTGCCTATTGTGTCTGAAACTTGGTATGTAATGGATATGTATAAACGTTCAAAGTTTAGCTGACCAGGTGAATTTAGTAAAACCATTACTTACTTTTTTTGTTTGATATTGGTGTATTCATTCAAAGTTACGCGTGTCTGGCCATAGCCCGGTCGTAGAGCTCGACTTTCTACGTCAAACAGTGGATTTTTCAAATGCTAAATCCAACCTTTAGATAAGATAAAACAATAGGAGTGACAACATAAAATAGTGCAAACAAACAGCGATTTGTAAGTACCATTCTTTTTATCGCGAGGAAATTTATTCAAAGATGTAAAATTCAATTTGTTGGGAAATTGAGTATGCAATGCGGCGAGCAACTCGATAACAAAGTGCCGGCTGTGACACTGGAGAAAAATGCACAACCAGCTTTAGTGTGGCTCCAGTCTATTCTGATCTCTAGAAATTTATGTTAGAGCGCTTCTTAGATCAACGGCTAGGGGCGCTATTTTTAAATCCCTCGCCTCAATATGCCGTATATAGTTTTCATTGTTTAATGTTTGATTTTCGAATGAAAACCGGAGTAGCTGACAGTCGCGGGGCAGTCGCGCTGCTGTCGATTTCATACATAAATGACAGCAGTAAGCCCTTCACATTAGAGCGACGCGCTGCTGTCGCTCTTATGTGAAGGAGCACTAATTTTCAATTGGTTTTCGTTCAAACGAAAATCACTGTAATATTGACGCGAGTGATTTAAGAATAAAGCTCCAGACAAGCCATTTTGAAATCAAATAATAGTATCCACTTAATAAAGGACATACTTTTGTTTGTATGGGAAAATGCCAACATATTGAACATGATATATTAAAACATCATAAATTATGTAAACTTTATTTTCGGTATATTTTCTTTGAATTAATGTACGGTGAACATGTTATAAGTATTCGAAATAATAACATAAATCAATATCCCACGATGTCATCAAATAGCTATCAGCCAATCAGCTGATTCCCCTAACTTGTACTTGGCTCGTCACCGCGTTTCGGTACGGAACGTCCGTATCCTTATATGAAGACTTTTTTTTCTTCACTTGTTCTCTAATCACCATGATTACAGTACTATTGTACCTACGTGGAGTGTTCGTTCGCTTCGTTTTATTTCCAATTAACGAGATTTAAGTGTGGCGTTTAAGGTCCGCAGGTCGCACCTCGTCGGCTTCCTGTGTTTATCATGAGAGAGACCAATTTCGAATACTTAGTACTATAGGTATTTGATACCAGAACTTATTACTTTTGAAGAAATAATTTAGAAACCCGTCGTTCTATTTTATCTTATTTTTTATGACCCAAAAAACTAGTGCTGACTGCGTTTTTTTTAAAAGAGTCACACAGTACCATATTAACCAGACCAGAAGTAACGATGTTATGAATTCAACTGTGTATCATTTTTTACAACGAGTAACTTAATAAGTATGAGTCATATATTAATCATGCATAAGAGCTAAAATTACGTATACGCCATAGTTACCTTATAAAATTAAATTATTATCAGTTCCTACCTTAGTTTGACTTTCAGCTTTGGTCGGGTTTATATTTACCTAGACTAGAATATAAAAAAGCTTTACACTAATGCCAAAAAGTTTTTCCCATAACCTACCTATGGATTTTCTTTAACACTAATCTAATTTTAAGTTATAAGTACATACTTTCTTTACTTACATGTTACACTTTAATGGGTAATGTCCTATCCTCACTCATAAATATATTCAAATACCGGTTAGTTTTTCGGTTATAAAATACTGTCTATTTACAAGCAACATGAAATATAATTTTTAAAAGATTTAATCTGGACACTAATTTCTGATGTTTGACTATACGATCTGCAATAATTGTGTCTTTAACAGCACTACTCTCTTCACAACGTATAAGCTCATGAGATCATTGTTCTCTGATTTGTCACGAACACCGCACGAGTTCTCAACAGTATCAAAGGTTTCGCACCACCGAGTTCCTAATCGTACAAGTCTTTTTTGGATATCGTGGATATAGTATAGAACCCGCTACTGTCTGTCACCTCGTCCGTGCTCTCCGTCAATCAGGAAATGTCCATTTTTTCCACCTTGTACAGGAACCGGCGGCGACGCAAATCTCACGAGTCCCCGTTGGGTGCTATCGTGACCGTGCTGCAGTTGGCGCGCGTCGACCGCGTGGAGCTTCGCCGCAGACCCACTCCCACCGGATTCATCACTATCAAGTTCTCGCTTTTTCTCTTGCCGTGGTATTTGCAGAAAAGCAGCTCCTTCATACCTTTCCTGAAGTTCTTCGATAGGAAAGCGTACAGAAGCGGGTTGATGCCGGAGTTGAAGTAGGTGATGAGAAACGTGAGAGGTGTGAGGAGTGCGCTGAAATCGCTGGTGCCCTCGTAGCCGCTGGACCAGTACTGCCACATCTTGCGGGCGTGGAAGGGCAGGTTGCAGATGGCGAAGGTGAGCACAACGACGATGAGCATGCGCACGACGCCGCGGCGCGCGCGCAGCACGTTGCGCGACAGGTGGCTGAGATGGTGGCAGTCGCGCGATTCATGGTTGCGACATGGTTTAGGCGTGCTCGTCTTGGTGTTGATGAATTTCTGCAACCAAATCACCGCTTAAAATAAATGTATATTGTCAACAAAGTAGCGGATAAGACGTAGTTTACCCTTTAATGTCTCATTAATGGTTCCTATAGCTTATCTTAAGGATGGAGTAATAGTGTACCGTTTTCCATGTACCGAGCCTAAGGCCAATGTTAATTAAGAAAGGTCGGATACAGCTCATTAAATCCGAAAGTCGAAGTGGTTACTAATCATCGAATTTAAACAACAAAGAGAGTATAGATGCTTAAACTTCGTTTACTTATCATTGGCTATTAAACTGAGTGAGGATACGATTATCTTATCTTGAGTGGTATTTTGTAATATTATGAAATCGTATTACCCGGTTTATCCCGCCCGCTATGCGCAGCTTCAGGAAATCCTGTTATTAACTGTACCCTGAATGTTGATACTATTTGGAATTGCTTTTACCAGCTTTCCGTAGTAAAACAGTGTTAATTCGTTGAAAATTTATACAGGGCTTATAACAATGAATTTGTCTACAAATTATTTCGAAAATGGTCTCGACCCGTCACATCTTTTTATTTCATTTGATATTTAAATAATTGCTTTCAGACAAATTTTCAAGTTGGATAAGTGAATCATTTTCGAATTGAGGTTGGGTCGTCAGTCTTTACTCTGTATTCTTGTGGCTTAAATTCTATTTGATTTGTATTACTATACACATTTTCATTAATGTAGTTTTGTGAAGCGGCGTCACGGGATTTAAACAGGTAAATAAAGAAATCGTATAACAGTGGATTGCAACGATTTATAAGCATGATATAATGTCTCATTCTCTTAACATACAGGGTGACTTTGAAAACATTGGCAATATTTGTAACCAAGAACCTACTCATGAATCATTGTCCCTTCCACATATTAAAATTAAAATCAATTGTAAAAAATATTATTTGATGAAACCGAGAAAATTCATATTAAACTTTTAGAATTGATTGATCATTGCTTCAAATTAAACTAATAAATTTAAGATTTTCTAAAAATTCACAAATAATATTAAAGAGTTAAAAATATTATTTTGCCTAAACGGATTTCAGAAATCGCATTGATACTTTGTGATTTTTCTCGGTTTCATCAAATCGAGAATTTAATTTCAATATGTGGTAGGGACTATAAATCATGAGGTATTATTATTTATTTAAGAACTTTATTGCACAAGTAACAGTGTACAAAAGGTGGACTTAATGCTAAAAGCATTCTCTCCCAGTCATACCTTTAGGTCATGCAGAAAGATTATAAGTGGGTGCAGGAGCATAATGTAGTAAAAATTTAGGAAAACGCAACAAAAATATCATTATGAAGCATAACAATATTATATTATTACATACTATAATATATATTTAATACAATAAACTAAATAAACATAAGTATAATATTTATTTTATATGTATCACTACCAAATACTGTAATACATAAATATATTTAAAAAATATACATACATACATATTAACAAGTTTCGCAATTATTCAGCCAGAAACTTACGCAGTTTGTTCTTGAAAGATAATTTCGTCTCTGACTTCCTTATCTCTAGAGGAAGTGTATTCCATAGCCGTGTAGCCGTTACTGTGAATGACTTGGACTGGTAAGAGGTGCGATGTGCCGGTATGCCTAGCCGGAGATCTTCGGAAGAACGAAGAGCGCGATCGTGAGATTGATACAGGTATATAGGTTCTTAGTTTAAAAATATTGCCAATGTTTTCAAAGTCACCCTGTATAGCACTTTTATCTTTAAGACACTGAATGTTCACTCTCTTGGGCACTGAGTCGCGATTCGCGGTTAATAGTTCATCCACGGGTATTGCTTGGCACAGCAAGCTTGTGCAGCGTGATGAAACTTCAGCAGTTTACCTTGGTCTCAGTGGTGCCCACAAACGTGCGCTGGGGCTCGAAGCCGGGGGTGCTGGGCGGCTTGTCTGGCCGCGGGCACTGCGACGCGCAGCACTGCGCGCGGCCAAGCTGTTGGAGCCCGTGGGAGCTCTGCCACAGTCCAACTGCAATCCTCGTGTACAGGACCTGGCAAAAATCAATCATTTTTAACGGTGTTTTCGATTTTAAGGTCGAGGTTATTCTAGCCTTACCACTTTTCAACGAAAATTGTTTGCACACACGAAATAAAAACGGGCGACACTTCAAACAAAAGACACAAGGTGCATGCGGTTTTGACTCTTAAAGTGTGTAGGCGAGAGACCTCGACCGTACAGTCACCAATAAAATGTCTGCAGGATTACGTAAATTGCAATCGTGTTTTTATAATTATTGTTTTTGTATAATAATTTATGCCTGTAGAAGTTTATCCAGTCTCAATGACGACGAATGTATAAAACTTTCTTCTTCTTCTTTAAAATATTAATGAATGAATGATGTTGTGTAAAATATAAACCTTTGTGTGAAGTAAGAATTAAAAGTATGGGGTTTTTACATGGGTTTTAAAATCTACCTAAATTAATGTTAAATTAATAAAATATCTACCTAAGTAATAATACTCATATTCGGATCCACTAAAGATAAGTGTTATGAAAATTAACTTTTAAATATCTTTGGTACTTTGTGTGCTCTCAGTGTGTGAGCTACATCAAATCGTATTTAAATTTTGTATCGCACAGTGACTCACAGTGTAGCCATAGAAGTAAATCCCTCCTAATGTTACAACGGGACATAGTATACTAGGTACTTTTTACACTTTAATACCTATCACGTTTTTTGTTTAACTTACACAATTACAAAACTATTGCAAACTAGTGACTCCCCGCGGCTTCAATCGCGTGGATATCTAATCTCACAAAATATTAAAATATGAATCGCCCATGTGTTATTCCAATGTGTGAGCTATATTGTTGTAAAGTATCATCAAAATCCCTTATTTAGGTAGTCTTTACGTGAATGTGTATCCACCCTAAAAATCTTTCGCATTTAAATTATATTAGTAGAAAATATTATAAAGCTGAAGAGTTTGTTTGTTTGTTTGTTTGAACGCGCTAATCACCGAAACTACTGGTTCGAATTGAATAATTCTTTTTGTGTTGGATAGTCCACTTATCGAGGAAGGCTATAGGCTATATAAAATCACGCTACGACCAATAGGAGCAAAGATATAGTGGTAAATGTGTAAAAAATGGGAGAAAGAAGTCACTATTCCACGCGGACGAAGTCGCGAGCAAAAGCTAGTTAGTAGAATAAGTTGTAAGAGCAACGCTAAGCATCGCTAGTCTTTGTGATGTAATCCACGATATGGTAAAATGATGGGGCAGACAAGTTCTAGATTGGAGAACCTTCGACCAAAGATTCAGCGTAGGACGTCCACCGACCAGATGGACAGACGACCTTGTAAAGATCACAGGATCACACTGGATGCAGAACGTTTGCGACGGGTCGCTGTGGAAAACTGTGGGGGATGTTCAGCAGTGGACGTCCTTTGTGTGATAATGATGGTGATGATGGATTTTTCACGTATTACCAAGTACTCTTGTATCGTTAGTCGTATTCCCTAGCAATTAAACTATGAGCCATAAATAAGTGTATGTAACATGTGCGTGAAATTAGCAACATTATACCACGCACTCTGTAAAAATCCTTCTATTTTTAAAGCTTTTCATTTCTGAAAACTCGTTTCATTAATGGTTATTGTGCCAATAAACATCTGCTTTTTATTATTATGATTACAATTTTTAACTTGTGACGGTAGCTGTTATCAAAAGTAACTACAAAACGTATAATAAAGGTGTAATCAAAAAGAATGGTAATATGTAAACCGTAACTAAACGCGTTCTAGAGTAGACGTTCTCTTTATGAACCCATACCATTATTATACACGTTGGTCAAAAACATTAAACGTCAGGCCCTTTAATGCGCCTCGGCAATACTAATTATAAGTTTATAAGCCCTTTGTGACCAATGCCCACACCCAAAAATTAAGAACTTTTTTTAATTATATTGTACAATGTCAAGTGAAAACCTTCGACATCGAACTTTTCTATTTTCTATTTTGTAATATTTTCACGATTAAGTCCACTTCACTCATGTGTAAGTATACCCATACCTATGCATGTTATGTTATTATAATAATACTACGTTATGTGTTCATATGTTATTCTCAAACCATAACGGCTTCCATTTTCCCCGTTTAAATTCAAACCCCATTTGTTATTTATAAGGTAAGCAAGCTCATATACGATTACGTGAGAGACCAAAGCCAATATCCTGTATTCGGAATGCTTCGCTCACTTAATACCCTTTTTACAACCAGAGACAAGAAAAGCCTTTCAGGAACTGACATAGTTGAATATAAAGCTCTGACTATTCCTAGCTGCTGTACCTGATTTGTCCGCAGCGGAATTGAAAGCATACATGATTTCCGGCCATAAATCAGATTTACCTATCCATTGGATATTCTTGCTATTGTATTAAAATAACAGGATGAAACGTGCAAATGGGTTCGGATATAGATCACTGTTTTTTATATCGTAGAGAATTTTACGAAAATATAAATAAGTAGGTACTATTCAGGGGCACCTAGACAAGTACCTACTATTCAGTGTACCTACCTTACATATTTCTTCAAATGTTAAGTCTAAAACAAAATTAATATTCTAGCTTAGTATAAGGTTCGAAATGCCTACTCAAAGGATCTCGAGATAGCCGTCTTGTCTAGTGTATTTTTCATTATTTCTCTGTATAAACAATTACAATGATATTTCGTCCACTCGGTAGAAGACAGTAGTCACTAAGTATGCTCGACCGGGCTTCAAAGTATTACTTAAGTAAAAAGATGTCTTTTTGTTGATTGTCTGTTGTTGTTGAACGCGAAACCATTTTGGTTAGCAACATCATTGGAGATTGCTCTCATATAATAATTACTTATTAATATAATCTAATCAAGCTAAAAGCTGTCATTTATCAAAAGGTTTTTTTGCAAATAGTGGAAAAATATTATGAGATAAAATATTCTGGCAATTAATCTATTATTATAAAATGCTTTGTCCTGAATGATTCACTGATTGACGGATCAACGCACAGCCTAAACCGCTGATCGTAGAGACCTGAAACTTGGAGGGTGTGTTCTTTGTATGACGAAGGGATCCGATAAGAAGGGATTTTCTGAAATTTTACCCCTAAGGGGTTGAAAAAGGGGTGCAAAGTTTGTATGGGAAAATGTGATTCCTTGGTCTGATCTACTTCAAATTTTGTATAAACATTCTTTAAAAATAATAACGAAAATTGTGTATCAAATTTTATTGAAATTTATCTTGTGACGGGGTTAAAAAGGGGTAGAAAGTTATTTTGGGGATGATTGGCTATAAAGTTAATATAAATACTCTTTAGTGCTTATGCTTAAAATATTTTTTATTCCATTTTTGACAATCATTTGACATATCTGAGACACAATGCAACACAATGTTTTGACACATGTTTGTTATTAATTTTGCTCTCGAGAAGAGATTTTATTCCTTAAAATAGTAAAGAATGTTTTTTTGTGTTGAAACAGGGTAGGTATCAAGCGGTCTGTGTCCAGTGTAGTATGTAGATCGTTTGTTCATATTGTTGGTGGACATTCTATGCTGTTCCTGCGGTGGATGGGTATCCGACCTGGAACTTTTCTGCAAATTTTTCGTGGGGGCCTATGTTAAGCAGTGGACGGCCTTGGGTGTTGATGATGATGATGGGGTTGATCCCTACATATAATTTTCCCTTTGAATTCAAACAAAGCTCAAGTTCAAACTCTTAAGGTAGCGGGAGAAGGCTTGAGGGAATTTGCTTCTCCCACAGCCATATGTTATGTGGCATGATGCTATGTAAGCGCACAGAGTAGCCTGGTCTTTTTAGCACCCGAAAGAAATATACGATTGACGAAAAGCGTAAAGTATTTCCATTACGTTGTAAAATAAAAGATACTATCCCCGTGTAAGTTTGACCAGATTAAAGACCGGGCTACGTGTTGAGTCTACACAAGGTATAACATTTGTCTATAAATTAAAAACTGACGTTATTGTTTGTTTGGTTGAAGGCGCTAATCACAGGAACTATTGGTCCGGTTATAAAATATATTAGATACATTGTTAAATAGTGAATTTATTTAATTAGTTTAATGCTTAGAGGCTTATAAATATTTTTGCTACGATCTATGGGAACGGAGTAAAACTAAAACGTGCGTACGAAGTCGCTGGCGGGCCGCTAGTCTATTATTATAAAATGCTTTGTCCTGAATGATTCACTGACTGACGGATCAACGCACAGCCTAAACCGCTGGTCGTGGAGACTTGAAACTTGGAGGCTGTGTTCTTTGTATAACGTAGGGATCCGATAAGAAAGGATTTTTTGAAATTTTACCCCTAAGGGGGTGAAAAAGGGGAGCAAAGTTTGTATGGGACAACGTGATTCCTTGGTCCGATCTACTTCAAATTTTGCATACATATTCTTAAAAAATATTAACGAAAAATGTGTATCGAATTTTATTGAAATTTATCTTGTAACGGAGTAAAAGGGGAAGAAAGTTATTTTGGGGATGATTTGCTTCGAATTTAATATCAATACTCTTTAGTGCTTATGATCAAAATAATTTATATTTTATTTTTGACAATCATTTGACATGTCTGAGACACAATGTTTTGACACATGTTTGTTATTGATGATGTTGCATGTTGCTCTCAAGAAAATGCTCGAGAAGAGATTTTATTTATTCCTTAGAACAGCAAAGAATATTTTTTTGTGTTTAAACAGGGTAGGTATCAAGTGGTCTGTGTCCAGTGTAGATTGCAGATCGTTTGTTCATATTGTCGGTGGACATTCTACGTTGCTTCTGTGGTCGAAGGGTGTCCAATCTGAAATTTTTCTGCAAACTTTTTGTGGGGGCCTATGTTTACCAGTGGACGGCTTTTGGGTGTTGATGATGATGATGGGGTAGATCCCTACATAGAATTGTCCCTTTGAGTTCACGATTTAAATTTAAGACAGTAGAGTATTCGCTATGACCATAACCAAAGCTACAGTTCAAACTCTTAAGGTAGCGGGAGAAGACTTGAGGGAATTTGTTTCTCCTACAGCCCGTATGTGGCATGATGCTGTGTAAGCGCATAGCTGGTCTTTTTATTAGGACCTGAAAGAAATATACGATTGACGATAGGCGTAGTAAGTATTTCCATTTCGTTGTAAAATAAAAAGATATTATCCCCGTGTAAGTTTGACCAGATTAAAGACCGGGCTACGTGTTGTGTGTACATAAAATATAACATTTATCTCTACGCATTTCTACGTATATATTTAAAAACTGGATGTTTATGTTTGTTTGAACGCGCCAATCACAGGAACTATTGGTCCAGTTATAAAATATGTTAGATACATTGTTAGATAGATAATTTATCGGGGAACGCTATAGAAGTAGTTTAATGCTTAGAGGCTTAGAAATATTTTTGCTAAGATCTATAGGAACGGATTAAACGCGTACGAAGTCGCTGGCGGGCCGCTAGTCTATACCAATAAAATGCTTTGTCCTGAATGACTGACTTATTGATTGACTGACTGACTGACTGACTGACTGATGGATCAACGCACAGCCTTAACCGCTGATTGTAGAGACCTGAAACTGGGAGGGTGTGTTCTTTGTGTGACGAAGGGATCCGATAAGAAAGGATTTTCAGAAATTCCACCCCTAAGGGGGTCAAAAAGGGGTGCAATGTTTGTATGGGACAACCAGATCCCTTGGTCCAATCCACTTCAAATTTTGCATACACATTCTTTTACAAAATTAACGGAAGACTTGTTTTGTATTTTATTGAAATTCATATCCTAAGGGGGTTAAAAAGGGGTGCAAATTTATTATGGGGGTGATTTGCTTCGAATTTGATGTCAATACTCTTTAGTGCTTACGATTAAAATATTTTTTATTTCATTTTTGACAGTCATTTGACATAATCTGAGACAGAATATTTGACACATGTTTGTTATTGATGTTGCTCTCGAGAAGATATATTGCTTAGAATATTAAATAATATTTTTTTTGTGTTTAAACAGCGTAGGTATCAATCGGTCTGTGTCCAGTGTAGATTGCAAATCGTATGTTCATATTGTCGGTGGACATTCTACGCTGCTCCTGTGGTCGAAAGGTGTCCAATCTGTAACTTTTCTGCAAACTTTTCGTGGGGGACCTATGTTTAGCAGTGGACGGCTTTTGGATGTTGATGATGATGGTGGCGTAGATCTTTACATAGAATTGTCCCTTTCAATTTACGATTTGAATTCAAGAAAGTAGAGTAGATATTCGCTATAACCAATAACCATAAACAAAGCTCAAATTCAAACTCTTAGGGCAGCGAGAGAAGGCTTGAGAGAATTTGCTTCTCTCACATCCTGTATGTGACATGATGCTGTGTAAGCGCAGAGAGTAGCCTGGGCATTGTAGTACCTGAAATAAATATACGATTGACGATAGGGCGTACGAAGTATTTCCATTTCGATGTAAAATAAAAAAAATAATATCCCTGTGTAAGTTTGATTACATTATACCGGGCTACATGTTGTATGTACATAAAATATAACATTTATTGTCTGTACGCCAACGCATTTCTTTGTATATATTTTAAAACTGGATGTTTTTGTTTGTTTGTTTGAACGCGCTACTCACAGGAACTATTGGTAAGGTTATAAAATATGATAGACAGATAATTTATCAGGGAAGGCCATAGTTTAATGCGTATAGGCTTATAAATTTTCGTTACGATCTATGGGAACGGAGTTAAACTAAAACGCGCGTACGAAGTCGCGGGCGGGCCGCTAGTAAAAACATAAATGTGTACTTATAGTTACTTTAATGTTGAGAAAGGTCTGTAGGGCGATTCAGAAGCCATTCGGCTTTGGTATATTTCGGCTAGATTTTCTATTCATTTATAAATTAATGTCGTAGTTTGAAAGGATGTTTTTATATGTCAGTTCGGTAACAAATATAATAAAATAGTTGCATCGGATAAATCCAAATTATTATGATTTATTAATATGTGAAAGTTATCGAATCGTAACCCAATCCGTAACCGAATGGTTCAGAATCGGGGAGTTAGTTTCAAGAAAAATCATTTTCATATTTTACAAAGTACACGAGTATACCTAGTTCCCATTGTGTAAACCTGATTTAAATTCTATACCATAATTTAGGCCAAGACTATGGCTAAGTTTAGGTTTCGTTACATAGTACAGCGCGGTTGAATATTTACGATTGTATCTATTTTATTGGCACACTGTACCTAAATTACCTCTAAGTATCCGTTAAGTGTGTAGTATTCGCGTAAACTTCAGAACCAAGTGTGTAAGTGGTACCTACTACAAAAACAAACAAAACAAGATCACAGTTTATTTAACGATTACTTTAAAAAGACCATTAAAGTACTTTCTCAATTGTGCGTAGAAGTGAGCTAGTAATACATATACCCTATCTACCAGCGCCTGTCTTGAGCACCTCAGTAAACTTTTCTTTCCAAACAACTTTATACATTCACGTAAGCACCTACCTACATCACGGTAATAGCACTAACTTCAATTGATTGACTATTCGCAAAAAGCTTTGTGACAGCTGGCTTTCGCCGTACCATCCCATATAATAAAACTCTCCAATGGGATGTTATATTAGTCTAATAGGGTAACAAATAGACGTAACGAATGATGTTCGCAGTTGGAATCGTTCTGCTTTGCATATTTATTGGACAAAAAATCCGGAGCTCTGGTAAAATCACACACTCATTGCTATTATCACGAATTTATCTATTCAGTGATTACGAGTTTGTTTAATACACTTTGATTTCAATTGTTTTTTATAAAGAAAAAATACATTCCGTGTGCGTGCGTTTTTACCGCTAAATTGCATTAGTAATTAAATAACTTTCGAAAAAAAATACAAGATGTTTTTATCTTTATAGTAATTGTGCAGTCACCACAAGACAGATATTAAGGCATGTCTTTTAGAGACCATCTAAACTGAATTGCTTCCGTTGACTAACACTGGGGAACGGCAAACAAAGCAAACTGTTAGCGGAAGCTCGACAGGCAGCGTTTCAAAGCTAAAACTTGAATTGTTTCGGTACAAAAAGCCGCACAAAAGTCTAGAAAAGTATCATGAATGTGCATGTGTGTGTGAACGTTAGTCCATCCATTCATTCGCAGGCAGCAGCGATTAAACTGTGAAACTATTGCGAATGTTATTACAATTCTGCCGAACGTTAGTAAGCCTCAATATTTGCGTCAATCTGCATCAGTGTACTTACCATTTCGTATTTGTTAGCGGACCGATACCGACAAGGATGGAATGCAACTATCACATGTAGCTATGTAATGTTACTCGTACATTGGTTAGAACGAGACGTATCAAATGCTCAAATAACGTTGCAATATAATATTTCAGATTTCCTTAGCGCCGCATGCGAATGCTTAGGTTTACTAACGACGGATGCAGCATTGCCTTGAATAATCTACGTGACGATACAAACAGTGTATGATGTGTCTCTATCTGGATCTATTCGTGTTTTGTTCAAAATCTGTACGTTTTTCTTACAAGTTTTTTTTTCTTGACCTTAATATTTCATCAACACATTATGTGGTTTGTCCTTCTTTCCAAATGACTGAACCTTTTATATAATACCCATTATATTCTTGTCCGTTTATCTTTCTGTACGTATTTTACATAAACTAAAATTATTACAGCAAGTAATAATACATAAGTACCTACATATTCAAAGGTTCAATAAACTTATACTCGATAAATATATTTTTTTAATTAATAAAAAAATTTGGCTTGAGCTTGAGGGAAATTTTATAAAAGTTGTGCCTAGAAGAATGAAACGAGTAAAGAAATAAGAACATTCCTTTGCGCTGAAACAATTTTCATTGCTGCCACGAAAAATGACATAAGTTTCAATTCCATTAAATTTGTATTGTATTCACATTGCAAAGGAATTGTGGTTGCTTTTATATTCAGATTCAATTCGTTGTGGCTTCAGCGATAGTTGTTTCGAGTCCTGTCTTAGCTACGTGTAAAACTTTTTCAAGAATAAGTGTAATAAGAAATTTACGATTTATATTAAAAACAAACATTATATCGTTAAAAATTTTGGTCAATCTGTTACTACGTAGATATTTCGGGTGGCTAAGAACAATTACAAAACAAGTCAAGTTAAAAGTATAAAGTGACTTGAATTTAAGTAATGGGAAAGAACATTAACAAAAAACGTAGTATACTGTGTGCATGGGTCTAAAAAGCCGAGGGAACATCTGCTCATACATGTCGGTTTACTTTGCTAAGCTTCATTTAATTAGTGGAACTACCTGCCAAGTCTGAACTTTTCCAAACTTTTGTTGACGTGCATTCTAAACGTGGCTAACTCGTTTTAATATTAAATTACACAACTTTTAGCTCAAGTGATTCGAAAATGTTATTCGAAATTACAATGATTCAGACCGCTTGCATTCGATGATATTACGACCATTAGAATAAAAGTTAAGAACTTGAACTCAACTAAAACAGGATTTAAATAAAATCCTAATCAATAGATAAATACAGTTAAAATACAAACATTTTTTCAAGCAACAGTATCTCTTTGTTTAATTCAGTGAAAATCAGAAGAAATATTCAGATCTTTTACTTTTACACCAACTTAATCATTTATAACATACGTGACTTTAACCAGTAAACAAGAATCTAATATTTGTGAAACTACCTGTATCACAGATAATAATATGCAAACATAAATAGGCGAACTTGTTAGTTTCCATTTCAAGAGCTCGAATCTAGTAAATTGCTAAATCTGGGTCCTGGCAAAGTCAGCAGCTATGATTATGCAAACAAATTCCATCTTCGCCGAGCACTGCAATCCAGCTAATTGCTTGTAGAGTGGCTTGTAGACTCGCACTTGCTCGCCATTACCTACACTATTACGTGTTTAGTATACATGAACCATTAAGAAATCCAACACAACAAAAGTTATAAATTATTGTGAGTACCTATTGTACTAAACATTTGCTTTAACAAGTTAATGAAATCTTTAAGAAAAAAGTTGGAGAATATAGCGTCGGTAAAGTGAAAATAAAAGGATATTTCGTACGTCTCTCTTCATATCTCAAGTTTATCAGTTTCTAAGTTTTTCCTTACTTAAATGCTGTATTAGGATAGAGAAACTGTTTCACGAAAAGTAGGTACTGGATACGCACTTAGTTATTACGAAGTCCGGAAATTACGCGAATTTCTGATAAATTAGTTAATCATTTACATAATTATTTGACGATTAAAGATTCTTCGTAATTAGTAGAATTAGTCTGCTGCTGTTCAGTCCAATTATTGCGTGGTTGGTTGGAATTGACCTACTTGTAAGTAAATTTTAATAGTAGATTGTTCACCCAGGGCTTTAAATGACGAAGGACGACCTTGAATCACGAGCGAAGCGTGAAAATTCTAGATATGAAGCATGAGCGAAGCAATCGCAGCAATTGTTTTATTCCTGAACGTCAGCGAGGGATGTAATAGAAAATCCTGAGTGTAGCAAGATAAAATTTAAGTTCGCTCAAGACAAAGACACCTTTATGCTCGAGGTAAACACTCCACTTTTCACGCTTCCTACGAGGCGCAATAAAATTATATTTACTAGTTAGTTAGATGTACGTACTGGAGCGCCACGCTGTATTAAATCATTCCATCAAAATAAATGTACACATACTATTTTTTTCTTAAATTAGCTGCCATCTTTGCTTTTAACAAGTCACACAGCCAAATCATAATATACTAATTCCGGCGCGTGGTGTCCAGTTTGATTTTAGAATAATCTCTTCGCTGAATGATTTCCGGCGCACATTACCGACTTTCCCGGCCTTGCCTGCAATCGAGCGCGTATGCCAAATTCAAATTTAATTGAATGGATTTTCATAAAATATTTCGGCTCTTGAGCCGAGATGAGTCAATTTAAGTTGACAATACATGACATTTCATCGAACGTTGTCTTCGTGTAACACTGACACATTACTTTTTCGTGGTACATTGTTTACTTCTTTGCACCTATTTAGCAGAAAGTACCGTAACTAGTAAGGTATATGTTCTCAATAATGGCCTGCATTTTCGTAAACAGTGAGATCTCTTTTAATATTTTGTTAACTAGTGTCGTCGCCTCGCAATATGAAAGCGAATTTTATTTTGCATAAATGAAATATTCACAAGCTGTGGTAGTTTTTTTCCACTGTCACAAACGGTAATTTAATTCGGCCTCTGGTAGCAATCGAAAAAACTGGGTCTGGGCAGAGTATGCAGAAATATTGTATCTTTTCATTTTAGAAAAAATATACTAGAAAACGTTTTATAATACGATAAATTTCACTGGTTTCACTATTTTGATCGTGGTAAACTACACACTGTCATGGCCAGTATTCTACACGCTGTTGAACAGGGCACGTTGCATTTTTCTGGAATGCATTTTTGGTAAAATACTCGTAGAAAACTGTACATCGTATGTATATAAAAATAAATTCTAATTTCCCTTGGTCACGGCATCACGTCGACTGGACCAAATTGTATGATTATTTTTTGTGTTTATAAGAAAAAAAAACAAGAAAATTTAGCGGGTTGACTGATTTTCATGATTTATGCTTTGTTGATGATCATGACATTAGAGGACGGGGCGAGACAAAGCCGGGGGCGAAGAAAAGTTCGCTGGGACTGCTAGTATTTAATAAATGTTGCTTTGTAAATGTCTAGAGTTGTTGGATTTAAAATCATAATTTAACGTAGCAATGAGAAAATTTAATCACCTGTTTATTACAAGTGCAATAAGATTTTTAATAATGTTGTTAACAATACAATAAACAGATAGTATTCTGGCATACTTTTCCCAATTTTCCAAAGTAATAATTGCTAACGCGACGACATTTCCTACCGTTGAAAATGAAAATTCATCGTCCTCTCCAGATTCCTTAACGCTAAGATTCATAACCATAACGAATACATAATACTTTTTATGAATATTTATTATGTTGACCTGGGATTTTGGGAATGGTAGGTATAAAGACAAAATAATTTGTATGAAAACAAGTGCGTATATATTAAATTGATTGTAAAAACCAATTGTATAAAAAATCTTAAAAGTACTTTATATTAAAATTTATGAGTAATGAATCAAATTTAGTTACAGAAAAGTTTAAATAATTGTAGTATTTATTTTATTATTATTTAGAAAGCACCTTCGGGTCTTGCCGATTTGCTGACATTGGCTATTAACGTCGGATTATGTATGGGCTACGTCTTTGTAAAAAATATACTGCACCTGCACAGTGTACTAACGTTGTCAAGGAAAAAATTGGCGAAGACACTTTCCAATTATGTGGGAAAATAACTTTATTTATATTTAATTGGCATTTTCCAAAAAGAAAACAATACCAAACGGATCCTACCATACGAATATCTACGTACAATTTTCTGCGTGTGGTTACAGGAAAATAATAAATTAGTCTGAACAAGCGTTTTTTTTTTATTACCTACAGCGATTTTTGCGTATAATTTTATTAACTTTTTACTTTGTACCCTTTGGATCAACAGTTATTAAAACAATTTGGAGGGGCGAATCGAAAAAAAGGTTGTGTGAGAACTTTTTCAATAGAAAAGCTGACGAAAATTCTGTTTTGACGACGATTCTGAAAAGCAAGATCTGTTTAATATACATAATTTTTACTTTTTATTTCTACACTAGCGGCCCGCCAGCGACTTCGTACGCACGTTTTAGTTTTACTCCGTTCCCATAGATCGTAGCAAAAATATTTATAAGCCTCTAAGCATTAAACTATTTAAATAGCCCACCCCGATAAATTCACTATTTAACAATGTATCTAATATAACGGATCTAATATAATGTATCTTATATAACATCCGTTTTTAAATTATACACAAATGTATATATATTATGTGTAGACTCAACACGTAGCCCGGTCTTTAATCTGGTCAAACTTACACGGAGATAGTATCTTTTATTTTACAACGTAATGGAAATACTTTACGCCTTTCGTCAATCGTATATTTCTTTCGGGTGCTAAAAAGACCAGGCTACTCTGTGCGCTTACACAGCATCATGCCACATAACATATAGGCTGTGGGAGAAGCAAATTCCCTCAAGTCGCCTCCCGCTACCCTAAGAGTTTGTACTTAAGCTTTGTTTGAATTCAAAGGGAAAATTATATGTAGGGATCTACCCCATCATCTTCATCAACACCCCAGGCCGTCCACTGCTTAACATAGGCCCTCACGAAAAATTTGCAGGTCAGATACCCATCGACCGCAGGAACAGCGTAGAATGTCCACCAATAATATGAACAAACGATCTGCATACTACACTGGACACAGACCGCTTGATACCTACCCTGTTTTAACTCAAAAAAACATTTTTTACTATTTTAAGGAATAAAATCTCTTCTCGAGAGCAAAAATAATAACAAACATGTGTCAAAACATTGTGTCTCAGATATGTCAAATGATTGTCAAAAATGAAATAAAAATTATTTTAAGCATAAGCACTAAAGAGTATTTATATTAACTTCGTAGCCAATCATCCCCAAAATAACTTTCTACCCCTTTTTAACCCTGTTACAAGATATATTTCAATAAAATTTGATACACATTTTCCGTTAATATTTTTAAATAATGTTTATGCAAAATTTGAAGTAGATCAGACAAAGGGATCACATTTTCCCATACTAACTTTGCACCCCTTTTTCAACCCCTTAGGGGTGAAATTTCTAAAAATCCGTTCTTATCGGATCCCTTCGTCAAACACAGAACACACCCTCCAAGTTTCAGGTCTCTACGATCAGCGGTTTAGGCTGTGCGTTGATCCGTCAGTCAGTCATTCAGGACAAAGCCTTTTATATGTATAGATTGCTGAACAACGGCAATTTTCGTAACCTTTACCATTTCAGCCCTATTTTACTAAATGATTTTGTTAATATGGAATAACTATGAGATCTTTCTTGTATTTTTTTGTTATAGTTGTTTCGTTTATCTTACATTTCACTTACCGACATGACACAGAGCGGTGTGACGTACAGCAGGCCGAAGTTGATCATATCGAACAGCTCCGAGTTGTATTTCCTCCGGTGCGATATGCATATCGTCTCCGTGTCCCCGTTGCCCAGATTGTTGTTTATGGTCTCCACCCAGATGAACTTGGGGGCGCTGTATGCGGCGCTTGTGATCCACACGCCGAGGATCACCAACTAGAAATAAAGATCACAATTTATATTATTGTAACACTGGCCTTATGGTTCTCGAATTAAGGTAGGTAAATGACTTCGCGGGTACAGGACGTGGGCCACATATATGATTTGTAAGAGATTGAGTGGTTAAAAGAAACAAAAAATAAAAAAGTTCAGAATGAATTCAAATCTAAGGTCTTATTTTTATTATTTTGACTACATAACATTGAAAACCTAATAACACAATATTACATAAAATTAAACAATTATGTTATGTATTATTCACGCCCAAATTTGGAACAGCTTTTTTGAATGTGACTTATTACCAAACCTCCGTTAGAAAATGTAAGGAATTTCACTCTAATTTTGTTTATTGCTCGGAAGCGGAAGTTACCTACGAGGAGTGTGTCATAATTCATCCATTCAACTTTATCACAATTCACAAGCGTCAAGAAATTATTGTTACAAAAGCTGAGATTTTGAGCACATAATTTTCTCTCGCCTCCTCATTTAGTGGTATTATTTAGTCTTACAATAAACCCTAATGCAAAGTTAAATCTCGTTACATTTAATAATAGTTACTCATAATTAGAAAATAATTGTGTGTTTTAGTTAAAATCTTACTGAAATCGAAATTCACTGGAAACATTAACTCGGTACAAAACTTTTATAAGACGGGTTTGATCTTGTAAACGTAGTTTAATAATATTGGCTTCACAGTGATTGACAGTCGATTATTCACGCATGAGACCATCGTGTAGAATCCAATTGTTAGGGATTCGATTGTTTTTGCATGTTATTTTGATTCGTTACTAGCGGTTCAGAGCGTTTTCATGATTTCAAATCTCACAAAATATTATTATCAGCCTGTGTTATTGCAATGTGTGAGCTATATTACCTATTGCAAAGTTTCATCAATATTCATTTAGTAGTTTTGTGTGAAGGCGTAACAAACATACATCCTCTTTTGTTCCAAACTTTCGCATTAATAATATTAGTAGGATTAGTCATCGTAGGTAGGTTCAACTATTTATTGATCTGCTTCGTCACCTAATATAAAAAAAAAACTTGTTTACGATGCAATAAACAGTGTTCTGTGGGATAATATATCTTTGTCAAAAATATCCTTTCATTGAAAATTCTATTGAGCAGGTAGCGAGAATTTCATAAGGAAACATTTCAGGAAGTCTAAGCATAAATCCATCCGTGTTTCCAGTGAAAATTATTTTCTTTTTGTAACGCTACCTGCCCCATTTAGGTACTCTTTCCTCAGAGGAGGTGATTTTAGGCAGAGGTTTCTTTTAAAGGCGGTTGATTTTATTCTGAGTAATATGAAGCATAATTGAAAAGGTTTTGAGATTCTCACAATTTCCATATGGAGTACTAATGTATAGTCTCAACTTTACTTACCTAAACATTTTTGGACATATGCATACATATTATACTCACTTGTATGTGTACATACTATTTTAAAAAAAGGAGGTGATCAATTCGACCTGTTGGTAATGTAGATAATTATGTGTTGTACTTAATAAAATATTTTTTAAGTATGAGAATATGTTTAAAGCTTTAAAAACGTGTTCTTAACTTCGTAGGTGTATGTAGGTACTAATGTTTGTCCGCGGATTCCTCTAAAACTGGATATCATATTATCGAAATTATCCTTTTTTTAGTTCAATCTGGGCCCCGATTCGCGTATTTTCAGCATCTCCTGTTGGACTAAAGTGTCTACAGTAGTCATTCAGTAGTGCTATTGTATCACATCGTGTCACACACAAGTCAGCAGCATTGAAAAGTGACACGCCATATCAGAATAGCGAGGTATATCTCGTAGTACAACTGATGCACCACAATTCATTGACGACTCAATTAGCGGAATTGAGGTCCGGGTAGGTATATTTCAAGTTTCAACTCAGGGAATAGTTCAAGTTTCATCAAAATCGGTTCAGTAGTTTTCAAGATTCGGGTAAATAGTTTGAGCTTTTAGTGAGATTTTTAAAGAAGGTTTAATTTTTAAATGATTTTTATTTCTTGATTTATTATTATTATTATTTGTACTAGTTGGAAAACAAACAGCAATAAATTACAATTTAATGTTAACAGGAGATATAAAACTAATATGCCTATCAAGTTTTCACTTATAGAACGTATCGTACAAATCAATCTACAACAAAAGATAAAACCTTATACTATTATTTAGATTTTTTTTTTTTTTCTTAAATCTCAAAAACTACAGAAAATATTTCCATGAAACATGCACTATTCTATAAGTTAGAATATATCTGACTGAATTTAAGAAAAAAACGATATCATTATTTTAGTTTTTAAGTGATCCGTGGACAAAGATACAGGCGTACAAACATACATACACATAACGATATCACATACACTCAGGTCGAATTATTACCTCTTTTTTTACCGACTTCAAAAAAGAGGTTACTTTGAAGTCGATAAAAAAAATCTTTAAAAGTCTTTACGCAAATAAAAACGCAAATCGATGTACAGGTTTGCCGTTTGGCACACGCATGCTAGAAGTCAAAAGATTTTTTTTGGCCCGAAGTATCAAAAAAAAATCTTCGGTAGGCGCGCTGGTTCACCAAATATTTTGGTATTAAAAACTTCAGAAACCTATCGTGTGTGTGGACTCGTACACCGTCCACTACACTAAACACAAGCATCTACATATCCGAGAGTTAATAAAAAAGTAAAAGCTACAGATATAGTCTTACCCTAAGCCTGGTAGATGTCAAAATCTGCTTGCAGGTGATTGGGTGGATGATCGCGAAGTACCGCTCAGTGCAAATCACGACCAGAATGAATATAGACGCCGTGTAGCTCAGCGAGTGGATGAACTGGTACATCTTGCAAAGGAAGTCGCCGAACACCCAGCTGCAATAAAATATAAATGTATAAGAACACTCGCTATTGACAATATTTTAAAACGTTGTTTCAGACCAGGGCCCCTATTTTTGAATCACTCGCTTGGATATGGCGTGTGATTTTCGTTTGAAATCACATACAAAATCAACGGAAATCAATTAAAAATCTAGACGTGAATACTCACAAAATTTAGCATTTTTCAAATCCTTTTTGTGTAGATTACAACTGATTTTCATTCCAAAATTCGACTTTAAACATTGAATATCACACGCCATCTTGACGCGAGTGATTCAAAAATAGGGCCCCAGGGTTGAACGAGATCGAACCGGTAGTTTTAAAGATGTAGCACATTTTTATCATCCGCAAATAAAACCTAGTCTTTCATACAAACACTATGACAAACAAAGTTTTTTTTGCTGTCATAAATATTGTGATATTTTCGATAGGTGAAAGTAAGTGGGCCACGAATTCAGTTTAAGGGTGGTACGGAACACTCAGTGCGCGGATCCGACTCGCGCTTGGCTACAAACTGCACGAGAATTGAGCCTCTGAAGTTCTCATTTTGGGAACCACGTGATACTAATTCACCCGGAGCTTACGTGAGCGTAAGTAATACTATTTATCCTCGGTGTTTACCCACCGGCCCTACGACCGAGGGCTGCAATTCAAATCCAAGTGTAATGGTGACTAACGTTCAACGTAGTTCACATGTTCCTTGCTACTGCAATGGTTTATGGTGCTGGCAGGTATTAGGAATGTTACCTGTAGGTAACATTATGTATGTTACCTACAGGTAACATTCCTAATACCTGCCAGATGAACGATGCGTCGTGAACGATGTATCGTTCACGACGGACTTCTTATTTGAATTAGACTAGGTACGTCCACACACGGCGACTATTTGGTTGAATTATTTTACGGCTAACTATTACACATAATATGCGACTATCACTGCTTTATTGGATAGTAATATATCTACTTATTTTTTGTAAACTAATCCCACGCTGGTAGACTTATGTTCGCTCGCCACAGCCAAGAAGAAGAACTTATCTTTTCAAGCACCGTATTTGCCATAAAGTTTGATTGAAAGCAAAAGATTCGTGATAATGCTTTCAAATTATAATAATACATAATCATTAATCAAGGCCTATTCAATTATTTTTTAATTTTACGAAAAATCTAAATGAGAAATAACAGAAACTAAGAATAAAAAAATTCTTTTACACGATGCCGTTTGATAAAATTGTATTAACTTAATGAAATATTAATTACATTTGTTCTTGTGCGCTTAATTAACTTAAAAACAGCTTTCGAAAAATGTAAATTTATTATATTGCTATTGAGTAAATATTTATAAGACATCGGAATTTGAATACAATACAAATGGTGTTTTATTGACTGGAAAAGTTTTATAAATTGAGGCGCAGCAGAAAAGGGTCGTAAACCTCAAATAGCTACCAAAAACATTATTTATTTGGGTAATAAATGTTTACGGTCTTTTACTGTCGGAGAACGTAAGTAAGTACTAATCCTTCGCAATGATTTCTACATGAAAATTTGTTATATTTTTCATTGTTATCCACCTTATTTGATTATGTACGAGTGTAGGTACAAATAACGGGCCCGATGTTTATCAACAACGCGATTTAATAGGCTTGTGAAAGTCAAAGGGTTGATCAAATAAAGCTGCAGAGCTATCTATAGGAGACGGCTCAAATCGGGACTGGCTGGGTTAATTAAACAAACAACAATAAATATGTTTGCTGTCGGGATCGAGTGCTTAAATGATGTAAACCAGTAACACGACACTGCTACCGTGGGTGTGAGTAGAAAGTATTTGATTTACTTATTTAAATGATTGATTACAAACGTTGGTGTCTATACCTATATTGGTATAAATGTAATCAGGAAATACATAGTTACTGGTTGAATACTTAGTTCAAGTTTGTAGGCTGACTTCATTATGAAAACTTGAATGACGGTAAGTATTAGTTAGACTAAAATAAGTAATTGCAACTGAGTCTTAATTGCGAACTAATAAGCCGCGCCATACACTATTATGTAACGTGTTGATGTCTGAAACACGAGCACCCAAAAGTTAGGCTCAAGTTAGTTGCATACTTTTTTATGTAATAGCCAGACATTTGGCCACGATCTCACTTGCTGGGTTGGTACAATTGTTCAATATGGTGTGAAAGAGTTATAGTCTAGCAAATCAAGTCAAAATAATCCTACCTGGGTATAAGATAGATGGTCAGGTTCTGGAAGACGCAAAACACGCCGACGCACAGGTCCGCGACGGCCAGGTTGGCCAGGAAAAAGTTGGTGATGGACCGCAGCCGCCGCGACAGCGTCACCACCAGGATCACGAGCAGGTTACCTGCAAGAGAGTTTTGTGAGAAACTCCTAACAGCTATTAATTTTGACGGGCTTATTTACATCGCTTTGCAAGCAGCTCGGCAGACGCGCGGCCGTGGTGTGCGACTATCACGCGAGCTTGTAACCATGTTAATAAAAGTTAGCCTGGTAACATCCCACTGCTGGGTAAAGGGCTCACCTCAAAAGAGGAAAAGAATGTTAATGTGAATTTTATACAAACGCCTGCTTAGATAAAAGAAACTTTTATAAAGGATAAAATCAATGAAATCCGCTTAGTGGTTTTCAAGTAGGTTATTGACCAATTTAAATATGTAGTAAGGCCTTCATAGATGTAATTCTCTTAATTATTTCAAGTGCTCTATATAGGGATAAATATCTAAAGGTAAATATTATGGTATTTTTCTTTTTTTCCTTATTAAAAATACCGATATGTTTCTATCAAAGATTATTTTCGGTGCAAATGGCAGACTAATTTATAAAAATCAAACGCAACTTAACAGGTGTGATTTTCTGAAATAAACCTGTCAAAAAGGAAAATTTCGCGGAACCTTTTATCTCCGGAAATTGACGAGTGTATACAAAATGAACCTTTGTCAGCACACCTCTCATGTGCTCGACTAAGAGGAATATTAAATTTGGGACGTGAAAGAAACATAAAGAAGTGAAACGGTGTTTAATTTAAGGTTTTGTAAATGGGAAGCCGCCCTTTATGAGATTTAGGCTAAAACCGAGCACCGAAACAACACGGAGCTTAATGGCATCCACGCACACATGTGTGACATACATTAGGTTACCGTCAGTATTGTAATAGCCCTCCGCGGTACAGCTGAGAGCATAATAGTCTTTTAGTTGCAGTGAGCATGCCTCTGGCAGATCGTCATTTGTTTTGAACGGATCGTTGAAATGCAATTGTCAAGAGACATCTTGTGAGCTAATGGGTTTTTAGCACATAATAAATGTTTCCTCTGATGCATAGATGTTATAAGATAAGTAAATAATCAAAGTAAGTAAATCGTCTCTATTATTTTAATGTACACATTACGTATGACTGCTATGACATGCGGGGCTCAATTGTTATGAGCAGTTAGCACAAAAAATGTTTTTACAAAACAAACTTTTATTACACTTTGGTATTCGTCGAGTATTTCATGGATCAAATACAAAACATAATACTTATGCATTATGTTTTGAAATCAGGCGGCTTTATTTATACCGTACCGCTTTTACCGAATGTTAACTTATATTTTACATCAAAACAATTCTAAAGCTCGCTCACGTTTATTTAAGCTTCTCTTTCCCCGATTACGCCACTTGTTTTATTTAAATCAACATTTGTTGCCACGTCACATTAAGCTATTACTAACTTTCATATCGGTTCAACAGATGATACAATAAAAGCTGCCTTAAAAAGTTTCTCTAGGATCATACTTTTTGTATTACGCAGCACCAAATATCAGTCAAAGAATCCTAACATGACATCGTTTTATTACAAAGTTTTTACAAAGTCCGTATAAACATGTTGAAAATACTTTTTAGGGTTCCGTAGCCGAATGGCAAAAAACGGAACCCTTATAGTTTCGTCAAGTCTGTCTGTCTGTCTGTCTATCTGTCTATCTGTCTGTCTGTCTGTCTGTCTGTCTGTCTGTCTGTCCGTCCGTATGTCACAGCCACTTTATTCTGAAACTATTAGCATCACATCGCTGAAACTTGGTAGGTAGGTGTATCCTCTTTACCGCTTTCCGATTCAGGTACAAAAAAATGAAAAAATGATATTATAGGGGGGGCTCCCATACATGAAACTAAAACCAAAAAATTTTTTACTCAAACCTATACGTGTGGGGTGTCTATGGATAGGTCTTTCAAAATGACATGAGGTTCCCACAACCATTTTTTCTAAAAGTCTAAGGTTTGAGATATAGACGCTTCCAAAGTGGTAAAATGGGCGCCCCCCCCCCCCATCTAACTTTTGAACTAAGGAAGTGAAAAATTTGAAAAAAAATATATAATGTAGATCTCAACATAAACTTTCAACGAAAATTGGTTTGAGCGAAATCGAACTAGCAGTTTTTGAGATATAGTACATTTTTATTAACCGCAAATATAACTTTGTCTTTCATACAAACACTATGAAAAACAAAGTATATTTGCGGTCAACAAAATATTGTGGTATTTTGGCTAAGTGGAAGTAAGAATCCCTAATTCAGTTAAAGTTGGCACGGAACCCTCAGTGCGTGAGTCCGACTCGCACTTGGCCGGTTTTTAAAAGTTATATGATTTGACAGATTCCGTTTTCGATTCTTAGGAACTTGTAATGAAAGTGTTATTTGACATCAAGAAAACAATGTAAGTTTATTTATGTAAAAGCTTACAAAACAATTTGGCTCGCTCAACACATTTCATAGTTAGTATATGTTTTAAATACATTTTGATAATCATTTCACTCTGTAGCGACAGCGAGCGGTGTTATTAGGCCATCTAACACTTTAAATTTTTTAACAACTTCGTGTTTGACACAATACAACATATTAAACCTATAATGTATTTATTCATTGCATGAATTGTCTATTTAATGGTTCTGATGACCCAAACGAAGTATAGATATCTTCTAGGTATATATTATACTTACTTAATTTAATGCAATCTAATTAATTTTAATGAAGATATATTGCGCACTCAGAATTAATACTAGCAGCACTGGGTTACCATGATTTGGAATATTTATTACCGCTTTCAATGTCTTGCATTCAACTGCTTCTATTATGTTCCTCATACTTGAGGTAAGGCCTTTGCCCAGCAGTGGGATGCTTACAAGCTAACTTTACTTTTATTTACTTTTATGACCGCTCTTAATTTCTTGCTTTCTGAACTGCAGTTTATAGCTACAAAACATCCAAAATCACAAACATTTTAATGGTGTAGTGTAGTAATAAAGTATTTCTATGGTATAAATGCTACCAAAAGAAAAAATGGCGATTACTCCAACGACAAGAGCGAAGCTCCTTGGTTAAGAACTAAAAGTTAATAAAATTAAGTTGAAAGAACATCAACTTGTTGATTGATGCCCATCTAAAATACTACGTAAACATTTTCAAGTAAGTAGTATCAACTAACCAAAAACGGTAGGTAACAGAGTATTTCTCTGAAGACCAAACATTTAAGAGGGTAAACGTACATTCAACACACTTATACCTAAGTATATCCTTACCACACTGAAAACCTTTTAAAGGAATATTATAACACTTAATATTTCAGGAGAATTGCTTGTATTGTAACATTTAAACAAATAAGTACAGACACTTCGCCCTCGAGGCACGCCTTCTAAGTAAAGGGTAGGCAAATGCAAACTTCCGTAATGGACAGCGATATCATTTGCATTCTTTATATTTCAATATCTGGTTGATAATAAAAATTACATATACAGATAGGATATTTTTTGGACCATAGCTGGAGGGAAATACTTTAAATACTAAATATATTAAGTTTCTGAAAGAAAACATACATCTGCATCCTTCCTTTGATCTAAGTAAGATGTCAAGTATTGGCACATTTAGAGCGCATTCACACTTAGGCGACTTTTGCATTTTGCTGTAGCTCTAATTTGAAGTCGCAACTTAGTCATAAGGAAATTTTTAATCAACTACTGCCACAGGCCTTTGCCCAGCAGTGGGATGCTTACAGGCTAACTTTACTTTTTTACTTTTACTGCCACAGTCCATGAGGTAATATGTTATAGAAAAATCAATTTAGGCTTTCAAAGGCGCGAGCTTGATCATTTGAAGTACGAAAGCGATTTTATAGTGCAGAAACTTTGGCCAATAGATACTCTTCGGATATATTATAGCACTTACCCAGCGCTTTATTACGCAAAAGGTTCAGCTCGCAACATTACCAGTTCAGACACGTGCGTGCAGGTGCGTAAATGGAAATATTTAGCTGATACTTTAGTGGATATTAGTTCTTTGAAGATAGTGAAGAAAAATAAGGTTTGATTTTTCTGAGTAATTCAAGTTTATCTTTTAATTACGTAATGTAATTTTAGATCAAGATCTATCCATATTTAAAAAAAAAAAACAACAGTCGGCAATACTACCTACAACTACCAATCCAATTCCAAAAACAGAGCCCAGCACATCGTCGTTAAAGAAAAGATAAAACCTAGCACATTCGACAGAAATCGAGACGATTGCGTCGGTAAGATTGATTGATGTCCTTGCTGGTGCTAATACCTGGTATCTACAAAAAAGTTACAATAGCACGCTTACGCACTTTTACATCCGTTTCGTAGATATTTTCTGATATTTTCTTGTTTAGCCATCTATCGCGAAAAAGCTGATTTAATTGCTGCCTTCATCATTAGATTTCAGTAAAATTGATATGTGATTTAACAGTGAAGATTGATGGTGATCAATACATTCCACTGTTGAAACGAAGTTATAAATTTCCTTATTTAGGCGACAATTCGTAGCTAATGTACAACTCTAGCCTATTGAAAGGGTACCTACAAGTATATTTATACATTAACATTCAGAAACACAATTTATAGATAAAGAGCTGCTAAAAACACTACGCGACTGCTACGCCTGTACCGCGGAACACTACACCGACAAAATAGTGTATTATTTGAATGTTTTTTGTGTTTTTATTTAAATATTTATGTTAGTCTTTAAGGTATATATTGTATGGGCCTTTGTTGCCTGAAACAAATGATTAAATTAAATTAAATTAAATTAAAACCCGTAAACCTTTGGTGCTCCTCGCAACCATGATTTATTATTTTAGTTGCGTTTTAAGCACTCGACGTATGAATATTTATTGCACGGTATTACAAATGCTGCTCACTTTTCAGCAGTGTTTGTGAGCTGCAAGCGTCATTCAGCTGTGCAGCAACCGTGACACGAGGCGCGACGCCACGCAGTGAACATAGATTCCACTTTGCTGAATATGTAATGAATTTAATTACATTGGTTAAACAATCAACTATCTACCCATCATATACGTTTACACAGCTAACTCAAGCATGAGCGTAAACGCATAAACGCACAATAAATATTTATTGGGTGTGGGCTACCGAAGAGATTGCCTTGATGTAGAAAATCTATACGTCATAAATCTGTTAGTAGTAGATTTTTGGTAGTAACTAACTGCATTTTACATAGTTTTTTGATGGCTATAGTTAACAGGGTGCTTACTGTTGATATCTTAATTAGACAGTTATACTTCTCTACTCTTGAATGGATTAGCAACGTATTGCGATGTCTTTTCCGACCAATTTCTATGGCCTGACTATCGTTAACTTAATTAAGATAGTTATAGGTACTGCTTTACTTTAAAAAAAATCCAATAATGAATGTAGCAACGTTATTGTTTTTTCAGACAGATTAGGAGTTGGTTATGGTTCCTTATTGAACAAAAACCTTAAATGTAATATTGTAAACCATTGTATGCCTGATGCAACTTTGGATCAAATAGTTCTTAATATTCAAAATAGTAATTTGAATTCAAATTCAATACTTGTATTAATGCTAGGAAATAGTCAAAATTTAAGTAAAAAAAACCTGATAAAAAATTATTCAATATTGTTAAATTTAAACGTTTACAAAATAATCATTTGTGCCATACCATTTTCAAAAAATCATACGGCTCAGGAAAATAACTGTATTCATAGATTGAATACTTTATTATTTAATCTTATCCAACGTCATAGTGTCAAATTTGTGTTTTTTGACACAAATAAATTTACTAACAATTCATTTTTGCTGACTGGCAGCTCTTTACACCTGCCTTATAGAATCAAAAAACAAATTGCTAATTTATTAGCATATAATATTAATTGGGAGGAACACGCAAAGCTAATTGTAGATGGCGCGATCGTCGACTGTACCTTGTTTACTTCTAGTGTCAAGTGTCAAGTTGCGTTTTTTTGCGATTTACGGTATTTTTTCATTGTAAAATGTATTTGTTGATGTCTGTTTATCAACTTAAAAGCGAACTTCGTAGAAGGAATGCTTCAACTACTGGGAAAAAGGTTGTTTTGATAGAGAGGTAAGCATTTAAAATATTTGAGGTTATATCCTGTTTTACTTTGCATAATTTACGTTTCTTTGGACTAAATCTCCTATTTCTTCTAAGTTGGAGGCGTATGATCGAAACCTTAACTTTGGTGCTGATTGCGACATTCAAGAAGACCCAACTTATAAGGTTCCGGCGTTAGAGAAATTTAGAGATATAAATGCTGATTCTCCAGTTCCAAGCCTAAGTAAACATGCAATACAGCTATATTTTGAAAGGTATGTATGTTGAATGCCATAACATACCAATACCTGTTAATAACTTCTTTTTTATCAGAAGATATTATCATCTAATGTTAGCTTTTTGTTGTACAGTTAAACAGCAAGCCTCAAGGGGAAATTCTCTCTCTGTTTTTACAGTTTAAAGCGCTACACTGAGGCATTATAGTTCAGATTCTTGAAAAAAATAAATAGAAATATTATGATTCAAATTATCCATACGTTTTGACAGATGTAATGTCAAATGAAGGTACAGTCGACTATGCGCCCTCTGTCGTGATAAAAAGTTAGTTTTTCTCCCCATTGTATAATGAACAAAACCATATCACATGGTTATCAACTTGTAAATAATAATAATAATGTTGATGTTTTCAACCGGACAACCTCTGAGGCTTTAAACTAAGAGGGCAGACAAAGGCCAGGTCTAGTTTTAATGTTGTTCACCAAAATATACAAGGCCTGGCTGGCAAAGAACTTGAGTTATCATTAGTTTTACATGATTTAAGTGTTCATGTAATGTGTATAACAGAACATTGGTATAGAAATTGGGAAATAATGATTAGTATTGAAAATTATACAGTCGGTAGTTCGTTTTCAAGAGAGATGACGACTAGAGGGGGGTCACTCATACTTGTAAATAATGAATTAAATTGTAAAGATCGCAGAGATATTGTGTCACTCTCTTTAGAACGTACTATCGAACTAGCGTGTACTGAGCTCGAAGATTATATTATTTTATCTGTGTATAGCCCCCCTGACGCTACTTACCAACTTTTTGAACCAATTATGGAATCGGCACTAAAAAGGGTTTCAAAATCGAATAAGAAAATAATAGTATGTGGAGATTTTAACTTTGATATTTTAAAGGAATGGAATACTGCCATTCGATTTCTTAATCTCTTCGAATCTTTTAATTTAAAAAATCTCTTTTGTGAACCAACAAGGGTGACTCCTACCACGGCCACTTGTTTAGATAATATTTTTTGTGATAAAAACGCAAATGTCATTGATAAAGGTATTTTAATTGGGCTCAGTTCTGATCATAGAGGTCAAAAGGTATTATTTGAACACAATCATACCGCAAATTTACCTGTGGAAACTAAGTATAGGCCAGTCACAGTAAATAGGTTGGATAGATTTAGGGATAAAATTAGTGAAAGTGTATATTCAGTTAACCAAAATATTAGTGATAGTGTAGATAAGCAATATGACGAGCTCTTTAACTTAATTAAAAACGAATTTGATGTAATATTTCCGATAAAGAAGAATAAACCAAACAAGGCCAAATGCCAATTTAATAATTGGGCCACGACAGGAATTCATAAAAGTAGGATCAAGTTATATGAATTATATAGTCTAAGAGAAAACTCTCAAGATCAAAACTTTATTGAATACGTTAGAAATTATTCAAAAATATTCAAAAAAGTTTGTGCTACAGCAAAATCACACCACCTTCGTAGAATAGTCTCTAGCGCCAAAAATAAAGTAAAAACAACATGGAGCATCATAAATAAAGAAACTTGTAAAAATAAATTGAGAGATAGCGAATTTACATTAAAAATCAATGATAAAACAATTAATTCAAATCCAGAAGTTGCAACTGCCTTCGAATCGTTTTTTTCACATATTGCACCTACAACAACGAAAGAACTTGCCTCTTCTTCAGTAATAGCGGAATCTATTTTAAAATTAAATGTTAATGAGTGTAATTCTCAACTGCAATTTAGGCATGTAGGACCTGAAGTAATAATAAAAACATTTCTAGAATTGAACATGATAAAAACTGAGGATTTGTGGGGACTATCTGTGCATATTATTAAGTCAATTATCGACACAATAGCTCCTCAACTGGCCATAATTTTTAACCAGTGTATTGATGACGGCCAGTTTCCTAGTTTAATGAAGATTAGTAAAACAATACCACTTTTTAAATCAGGTGACAAAAGTGACCCCTCCAACTTCAGGCCAATATCAATTCTGCCAGTCTTGAGTAAAATATTTGAAAAAGTTATATTCAATCAACTTTTAGCACACTTTTCATTAAACAAGTTATTTCATAATAAACAATTTGGTTTTACTAAAGGTAGAAGCACTACAGATGCAGGAGTTGCTCTCTTAACACATGTATTTGATGCGTATGATAATAGGCATGATGCTTTGGGTATCTTTTGTGATCTATCCAAAGCATTTGATTGTGTAGATCATGAAACATTATTGAAAAAAATACGTCACTATGGGGCATCATTGAACTCATTAAGCTTAATTAATTCTTATCTCTCTGGTAGAACGCAAAAAGTATGTGTTAATGGAACTGAGTCTTCTGGGGCACCTCTAACAATGGGTGTGCCACAGGGATCTATATTGGGACCTCTCTTATTTTTAATATATATAAATGACCTCCCGCACTTTGTAGGGAATCTTTGTGACATAGTATTGTTTGCAGATGATACTTCGTTGATATTTAAAATTCCAAGAGGTAAAGGTAATTTTGACGATGTAAACAATACTCTTTCACAAGTACTACATTGGTTTACTGTTAATAACCTACTTCTTAATGGAAGTAAAACAAAATGCGTTAAGTTTACGATGCCTAACGTCCGACAGGCACCAACTCAGGTTAAGATCAAAGATAAATCCCTTGATACCATTGACTCCACAACATTCTTGGGTATCACTTTAGACTTCAAACTACAATGGGGTCCTCATATACAGACCTTGTCAAGGAAACTAAGCTCGGCTGCTTTTGCTGTACGGAAGATTAGGCGTTTAACTGATGTAGAAACAGCTAGGTTAGTTTATTTTAGTTATTTCCATAGCTTGATGTCCTACGGAATTTTATTGTGGGGCTCAGCTGCTGATATAGAATCAATTTTTGTATTACAAAAAAGGGCCGTGCGTGCTATTTATTGTCTAAAACCTCAAGATTCCTTAAAAGAGGTGTTTCGAGAAATTAGAATATTAACTGTAGCCTCTCAGTATATTTATGAAAATTTAATGTATGTACGCAAAAATTTAGATTCATTTACGAAAAAAAGTGATATACACAAATATAATACTAGGAATAAGGATAAGCTTGCTATTCCACAATTCAGGCTTCGAAAGGTTGGTAATTCTTTCATGGGGAAATGTATAAAATTTTTCAATAAACTACCAGAATACATTGTTGACTTACCGACTACTAAATTTAAAATTGTTATTAAAGAAACCCTAATGACGAAAGGGTATTATAAATTAGATGATTATTTAAAAGATAATAATGTATGGACTTGCATGATAACCACAAACATTGTAAAACTTTTGAAAAGAGGCATTGACAATAGTGACTGAGTTTCTTGCGCAGCTTCTTCTCAGCACTAGCCCACAATTGTCCCGAAGCTGTGGTAGGGTCTATATTGGGACGTGTATAAGTGCCCCCAGTGGGTCTATATGCAAAAATAAACGACTTTTATGACTTTTATGACTCTTGAATGTATTAGCAACGCATTGCGATGCCTTAATTCTGACCAATTTCTAAGGCTTAGTTTCGATTATATGAGTAAGCGCGAAAGAGTTTCTTTTATAATTTTCTTATGTTTGATAGCAATACCAATTTGGCGACTCAGATAGCTGACTGGGAATTGAACTGCCTAGAACTTGAAGGTATTAAGCAAGATCGTAATACGCCCCAAGGTCCAAGGCCTACACTCAAAACAACTCCCCTCTCTGAACACTTTGTTTATGAATATATAAAAAAACAATGTTCACAAAAACAGAACATATCATTGTTTACAAACAGATGTACCAGAAGGTTTAATTAATACTTAACTAAAGTACCTACGTTACGCTTTGTACGCTGAAAAAAATAGCAACGATGATTTTGTTCACAGCTGAAATATTAAAACATGTGTATTATAAGATTAAGAAAATAATGTGTTATTCAAGGAATCATAACTTTGTTTGAAGTGATTACAATGTCTGGTTTGATGAAAAGTGTTAACAACGTTGTCGAAAATATGAAGAAAAGTGTTTTTTTTTTATTTAAAGACTTTATTGCACAAATTTAGTGTACAAAGGTGGACTTAATGCTAAAAGCAATATAGTATAATTAAACTCTTACGTGCCTTATCTATCTCAACTCAAAGGAGATGTTTTCGTTTGTTCGGAAAATGCCAACACCTTGTACATGACACTAAAAAATAGCTTACTCGTATGTAGAGCTTAATCATATATAGAAGATTTTCGTCCGTAAAATCTTCAATTTTTGGGTAATATGAACCTAACCTAGACTAATAAAATCTAGCTATATTTCATTATGTCTAACAAATCCGTCAAATACCTGTCAGCCAATCAGCTGTTTGAACAGATTAAAAAAGATCGATAGCGGAAAGCAAAATGACTTTTGACCACTGAATAGATAATAAGGTAATAAGATAATCTTATTTATCTATTCAGTGCTTTTGACATTGACAGATTAACTCTTTTTTGAACGATTTTGGACTACACACATGTTTTTGGACTAAGTATAGACAGAAGAAGTTGCCAGGGTTTTTTAAAGTTTATTATTTTATTATTTAAATTACCTAAAAAATGTGAATTAAATTAAAATTGCATATACACTCTGATTTTTAATTAGATAGACCAGAATGACAGCTTCAATCGAACTTTTTATTTTTTAATGTTGCTAGCGTATTATCCTTAGTGTTGTAACAATTCAATTGTACGCGATTAATTGAACTTGTGATATGAATTTTCATTAATGTGATTTTACTATTAGGATAAAGTATACATGTTAAACGTTACATAAAGCTACAAATAAACATAATACATAAAACTGTTTTTGTAAGTAGTAGAAAAATCTAGGTTTCTTGCAATAGAAATATTTTTGTATGATTTTACCTATTTTGACTTTTTAATACTTTCTATAAATTAATTCATTGAAATAATTATAATTTTTGTAGAATTCCTGATTTATATAAAAAAGATTGTATTATAATATTTTAAAATCGATTATAAACAACAATTGAATGAATTTGAAACTTTCGATTATTAAGGACCAATACTATTTTTAAATTACGAAAAAGTGGCCACCCACCAAATGTCATTTTGGTCTATCTAATTAAAAATCAGAGTACAGTATATCTTATTAGGTAATAATACAGGTGTATTATTGACTATTTTTAGAGAAACCGTACATGGTCTTGGCATTTTTGTAAACATCTCCTTTATTACGAGTGATGTTGGGTTTAAGTTGTGTAAAAGTGACTTGGTCGCTATAAACATGAATTTCCTTAATTTAGTCTTGGGTAGCCCGCCCTTTGTTTGGCAGCCCTGCAAAAATAATGCCGGTTCACTTTTCAAAGACATTTTATTTATTTCTTACCTAACATAAGCCTGAAGGCCTAAAGAAGTGGCTAACGCTCCACGTAGGAAACTTGAAATTTCGTTACGGTACGCATTGTCGCAATATTTTATTGACTAGCTTTTGCCCGCGACTTCGTCCGCGTGGAATAGTGACTTCTTTCTCCCGTTTTTTACACATTTACCACTATATCTTTGCTTCTATTGGTCGAAGCGTGATGTTATATAGCCTATAGCCTTCCTCGATAACTGGACTATCCAACACAAAAAGAATTATTCAATTCGAACCAGTAGTTTCGGAGATTAGCACGTTCAAACAAACAAACAAACAAACAAACAAACAAACAAACTCTTCAGCTTTATAATATTAGTATAGATGTTAGCTTAAATGAATAAACTCTTGTTTCTTCTACTTGACTAGACTTTGCCCTAAACAAAGAGTCTTAGTATAACGTTTTATTCTAGGCATATATTATATTCACAAATAATAGCGCTATTATCTGCTGAATTTTGAGCTGTCTCTGTCAACTGAATAGGAATACACATAGGAATACATTTCACGTACATATAGACCACGAAAAAGCCCTAAAATTACTATAATTCTTACCTTAGTTTTTTTTTTCAAAGTAAAAACGTTTTAGGTTAATATATAAGTAAAAGATCGGTGTCTGTTTGTTAGCGATGTTACGAACGATGGAAATAATGTGCTTAGTAAATGTATTAAATAGATTCAAAGTAAACAATAATGACGAAATAGACACAAAGACGGTGAACCAGTAAAATCCAGTATTCTAAAGCACTCGACTAAATAAGAAGTCATACAAAAGGTGTCCATTATGGACATTGGCAAAAAAAAAATTGGTACGCTGAATGCCACATGAAAAATGGCGCTCAATAAAGTAAAAATGATGGATGTCACCTAACATCTGTTAGGTAGCATCTGCCGCCTACGGCTGAAATAGGTGAAGCAGTATCATTTAGTAACTATTAACAATTGAGTAAGTACCGACTGATTAAGAACTCCTTGGTCGATTCAGTTTCTTTACATTCATTAGATTAAATCAAAAACAACCGATTATTGACTCATTATTTGACTACTAGCTAGCATAATCTTTAATAAAAGAAGATGATTACCTGCTAGCTTCACTCCATGGCATAAGGGCCGGTTGCGTGATCGATAGTCAAGTCATGGTTAAATATTGTCCCCAGCGATAGAATATTTATGATTGTGCATGTAATGCAGAAAAAGTACCGAAATCAAATGTTAAAATGGCTATTTCAATGACCATTGGGCAAGGTATTTTTTCTTCAAAATACGAACAAACGAAAATTATCAACCGCCAGTAACGATGTTTAACTATTGGTTAAGGTAACTATCGATCACGAACCGGCTCTTAGTGACTATCTGGGAGCACGGGAGTCTCCCCCGCCAAAGCCAAGTAAGCGAAGCACAAGGGCAGCTACTTGGGCAGGCTCGCTCCTAACTTTTCTCGAAGTGCTTCGACGGTATTTAAACGCTTTTTAGATTCATAATTAAGAAAATACAAGTAAATAAGCAAGGATAAAGTATTTGGTTATACTAATTACAATCCTAAGTGATAATACAACCAACAGTATATTTTAATCTTAATTAAACTTGACGAGAATCCTCTCTTGTTTCATGGGTAATGAATGAATGATATTCCTACCTATATACCAAGTGGGTTATGCCAAAACAGCTTTGTTTCCCTAATCGCAAAGATAATTGGATCGGTGAAAAGGGAATTCCGTGACGCCTTAGATAGATAGATATAACTCTTTATTGCACACAACATTAGGTAGTGAATTTACAAATTTGTTTAAAGAAAAGTATTATTTAGGCGGTCTTATCGCTATAAGCGATCTCTTCCAAACAACCTTTGGGTAAATAAATTATGAGTTTATAGGAAGGGGTATTTTGTGCGTAGTAAATGAAGAGCTAAGTGAAATATAAACATATATGTATGATGAAATTATAACAAAAATAATTATATAAAATACATAAAAAAATAGTATTAATAGCATTAATAATTTCAATTAAAACGATACGGCCACACGGCAAAAGATTTACCTACCATTGATAGTTTGGTTTAAATCTTGATGTCGTTGAGAGATTCAATTCAATTTTAAGAGCTGTACTACAAGCAATCAGTACCTAGGTAGGTACTAGCTACGTACGTTTTGCTACAGAAAATATAATAGTACTGTTGTACTAAGTAGTACCAGAAAATATAGGTTTATAGATCTCGGGACAGTGCGAGCACGAGTGGACTCAAGACACGCATCTGTGAATGGTTTTGTATGGTTAAAACATTTTGTTGTAGTACTTTGTGTAGTGCTGGCATTAACATCACGGAGGTTGTATAATCTACTTTATGATTGTATGAATTTTGAAATAGGTATCATGTATGGTTGGTTATGTTATCAGTTAATATTACTTACTGTTAGTTATGTTTATGCTTGTATGCGACTTGGTTATTTTACTGTAAGCTGCAAGCGAAATTGAATTGTAAAATAAATGTACTATATACTGTACCGTGTTTTCACTCATTTGCTTGTAACATCCGTCATATAAATGTGCCTATTTCCTTACCGCAAGCAAGGCAGCTGAACAGAGCTTGCCGCCTGTTCGGGCGGCAATTAGTTATGTGGTTTGCATTCCAACTTTGAGCTTTGAAATCTCAGAATATAATGTTGTTACGTTATAATAACACTTATCATGTATAATTTAGATCACCTACATCCTACTAATATTATAAATGCGAAAGTTTGTGAGGAGGATCTATGTTTGTTACTCCTTCACGCAAAAAGTGCCAGATGGATTTTATGAAACTTTAAGATGGCTCATAAACCGGAATAGCACAAAGTCTATAATTCATTATGATATTTACGCGGGTAGCACTGCGACGAACCGTAATAATAATTCTTAAGCAAGTCCATTTTACTATCCTTAGTTAGAGACTGCCACTGAACTGTTTACTTACAGTTTAAGGATGGGAGAGGGGCGTATTTCTAAAGCTGCGGGTGTCTCATTTAGAGGTTACAATAATTTACGGTGCCGAAGAAAATTACAGGTCAGAAAGATGGGGGCAGTAATTAAGACTGTCTGTTAAATAAATGTTTGGATTACCGGGCTTTTGACCCAACTCAACATCCAACCTAAGGTCCGTGAGTAATCACCCTCGGCATTTTCAATCGACTAAATTGAACCCATTTACTAACAGACAATTAATTCTAATTAGTTTAACTTCAAGAAAATTATCGGAAAGGGTCATAAATCAGTATTTTAAATTACAGACCTCTAGAGGTCGAGGTCGCTGCCGGCTAACCACTTTGCACAATGCTTGCACAAATTACAAAAAAGCGGTTGATACTTTTAACAAAAGGCACAGAATATACATATAATAGTTATATACAAAAGGTGAGGTGCAAGTGATTTTGGCTCTTAAGGTTACTAAAGTATCTGTCACTGACACTAGCTAGATCTTATGTGAGTGTGTATGTGTGTGTTATTAAAACATTCTCTAGGATCAAATCAAATCAAATCCACTGAGGGTGATTTCGTGGATTAGTTTCGTAAAGTTTTCTGATTTGCATTACTTAGACTTAGAGATTCGTCAAAGTTTGAGCGTAGCTTACAAAATTTTATGCATATTAAATCAGCACTGGGACTGTTTAAGGGGGGAGCCCCCCCTTAAATATTATTTTTTCTTACTTTTTGTATCTGAATCGGAAAGTGGTGAACAAAATACACCTACCTACCAAGTTTCAGCAATGTGATGCTGATAGTTTCAGAATAAATTGGCTGTGACATACGGACGGACAGACAGACAGACAGACTTGACGAAACTATAAGGTTTCCGTTTTTTGCCATTCGGCTACGGAACCCTAAAAACGAAAGATATGTATCAACAGCAAAGCAAACATAAACATTTACTTTTTGCGAAAGGTAAATAATCAAAATATATCAAAAGAGAAACGCCCTTAGGCACTTTCTTTTATTTATGTAAATTATCATTTATCGTTATTGTTTTTTCAAATGCTGGAAAATGAAGTATAGCTATATCTTCATATTGATGGCCGTAGTTGTAACTAGAAATTGTTTACTCAATAAAATTCTAATTAGTTTTAAGGCGAGCTTCTTTGGCCGCATCGGGCAAAAATGGTTCCCCTCACCCCTCACGCCAAATACGAATGCGAAGTAAGCTAAATCATCGCGCGGACGAAGCGGGCAATGACCCCGCCTCGGGATCGAGCAATAACTGTACCACAGTAAAAGTAAATGCAGTATTGAATAATTATACTTCTCCTTCTCAAATTTTTATTATTTTTTCTATGTTGTCATGGCAATTATGTATTGCATTTGCTAAAGATTTAAATGAAACGAAACAGGTTTCGATTTGAAAAAAAAAACTAAATTCTTATTAACTTACAAATTTCATGAAAAAAAATTTAAGGATAAATCCTTGAAGGCTTAATTATTAAAAATATATGAGGTTTTTTTGTAATAAGTTACTCTTTTAACAAAACTAAAAAAGAGGTTATCAATTCGACATTTTAGACTGGATATAATTTGAAAATGTTGTGTATCTATTAAGGCTTCCAAGCATGTGTGTAAATTTTGTTAGTGTTTGCATGTTAGTCAACTAATTTTTCGGAAATGAGTAGTCAGCATAGCTACCTGACGCCAAGCTACGCAATACAACGCTAGAAGAATATTATTTTAATGCCTTCGTTACAAAGAGTAACAATACAGTGGAAAAATCGAAAAGTACAACTTCAAAATTGGCAATAAATGTGTTATTTTGTTGGATTATTGAAGGCATATAAACTCAATATAAAATAGGCATAGAAAAAAAAACGTGCCGTGCCATCCACGAAGGCGTGCCCCACTCTTTTTTTGATTGAGAAAGGCGCGTGGTGCAGGGGGTGACACGCGCGTCAGTTGCGAGCCGGCCATCATTCATAAATTCAGACTCGTCTCGAAAGTGGCTCTAATTAAATATTTTAAAATGTCAAAGTAAACCCAGTGTGCTGTACTAAAAAATTAACCTGGTATAATCTATTGTCATCATTAAATTTACTTAAAGAATAATAAAAACTTAAACACCATAAACAGTTTTTAATAAAAAAATACATGTGGTACTTTAAATAATAATACCGAGATGTACTTTATCGGGGAAGGTTATAAAACATCACGCTAGGACCCACTTGTACAATTCACGCGTATGAAGTCCCGGTGGACCGATAGTTATCTTATAAAGAAACTTTATAATAATTTTTTTATGTTATAAAATGTTCTTACGTTTTCCGTTTACGACAATCGTAAAAATGTTACTGGTGCAATTTTAAAAAAAAACTCTTCTAGTAGCTAACCGTACCTGATTAAAACTATATCTAAGTCATAAAATTACTATCCCTTTGGAATAGAATGACAAGAGCGAGATGTCACTAGCAGCAAATTGTGTGATAAAAAGGGATGCGAGATGCAATGTAGCAGAACAATTTTTAGCGGCTGTCAGTCAGTTTGGAGGCCCATGGAGGCTCGCTAAAAATTTCTTTCAAGTGATTTTTCATAAATTCAAGTGAAATTATGTAATTTTTTTTGAAATAGTTATCCTGAAACATGGTGACTTGATCGGTGATTGATTGTTGTATATTACAGCGAAATAACGCCAGCAAAATTATTCATTTATCAGATAGATTAGTCCAAATCGAAACCTCTTAATATACGATTTATAATTATTTACCAATGCGCTTCAAATTTAAAGTACGCAGTTTGATTATTCTATTCTATAAACGTTAATTTACGTAAAAAGTAAAGACAGAATAACACAGGTAATTCATATCTGCGAATATTTATCTCAAGAAATTAATTTTCGTTTTACACTAGGGCTGCATGTCCGATATTTTGTGTCGACTGTTTATCATACAGTAAACTAGTATGTTTAACTTAGGAAGATTGGTATAAATAACCTGAGGCCTTACTCTGGAAACAAAATCCGATCCAATGGTTATAGCCATCCTTATCACTCGTACCAGGCAGTGTATGCGTGTGACAGGGATGGGTATATTCATTGGATCGGGTTTTGTGTCCAGAGTAAGGGGGCTGAACCAAAGGTTAGCTCATTTGAAGTTACAAATGTTACGTACTTAAGTAAGTTACTGTCATCTAAAATCGGTTTCGTTTGACAGTTCTTACTTTTTCTTCTCTTCTGATAAGAATATTAAATTTATGATCTAAGTTGAGCATCTTTCCCTTTGAGTGAATTTTTTGTAGTGTGCTTGTCGTACGTAAGTCATTAGGATGTTTCCAATTCAATTCAAATGTTGGAAAAAGCTTGCACACATGTACTATTGGACGAGTGGTGGGGCGCGCCGTCGTGGATGTCACTATCCATATGATATGGTTAAAATTTTCGAATACCATAGAAACCAAATCAATTAGCAGTTTAATTTTAGGTCTTGCCATCAAATATGATTTTTATCATCATGAAATATGTTATTGTATTGAATAAAAATGATGTACTATACTATACCTAAAAGCATCGTGCTTTACAGACCTGTATTATAGCAATCTTATGCAATTCACAAATAAACAAATAATATTAATTTACAAATAAGTAGTTCTTATCAACTTTCTCATTTGGTTAAAATAATAAAATCATTTATTGAAGGCATGTAAAACAATATTAAGTAGGCATGGTAAATAAACAACAAAATATACTGTCCCTTTTTATGCTATGGTTCAAACGTTCGAACATTATAGAAACGAAATCAATTTGCAGTTTTGTTTTAGGTCTAATTCCATCAGATGTTTTTTTTTTATCATCAAGAGATGGTGCTTGTATAAATTTGGGAATAATATAGCTCCTTGACCAATTTCAACAAAAAAGACTTTGACATGGAGGTAAATACAATTTTATCTTATTTTAATATAACAGCAAAGGCATAAAACGGAACAATACGGTGTTATACTGTTATAATGCCTTTGACTCATGCATATTAAAAAAAAATAAGTAAAAATACTTATAATTTTTCCCTAAGCATTTTTTATAAGCTCGAGGTTTAAATTTTCTGCACTTCATAGTACTATACCCCATTATTTAGACTTTAGTTACTTATTGTTCTATATCATTAGCTATATTTTATTAAATTATTAAACAAATCACACACATTACTACGATTTCAAACAAAAAGAAATTGGTTCTGATACAATTTTTTATAAAAACAATTGATTAACATTTTAATACATCAACCTAATAGTTCATACGTCCGCTACCGGCAAAACAAGTCATTACGTCCATACAAATAAAGATCAAATTCGCTTCCCAAGGTCACGGCTGAAATCGGCTGCTAAGTATCCATTGGGTACAAGCCCGTTGCACTCGGGATTTGGTGGAGCGAAAAAAAGTGACGTGACCACACTCGGGAACGCCTCGACGGGCACTGAATAGACGATAAGCAACGCAAAGGCGCGCGCGTCCTGCTTCATTTTGACAACTTTTCACTTTTTAGGTAAATAATATATTGAAAATCAAAAATCTGTCTTTATTATTTATTTATTTATTTATTTATTTATTTATGCTTTATTGCACAACCAAAAACTGTACAAAAGGTGGACTTAATGCCGTATGGCATTCTCTACCAGTCATACCTTTGGGCTAAGCAGAAATGATTGTGGCTTTATGGTTCGAAAGATAATGAAACGTTCTATCTATTGGTATAATTTTGATACCATTTATTGATGTATTTCCAGACATAAATACGAACTTATGTTTTATTCAGAGCTCACTTTGTATTTAATTTCTATCGAGAAAAGTATTATTAATCGTGTTTTGGCTTTTACAGTCTTAAAGATAATATCTTCAAATATAATATATGTAAATTTTAGAACCACACGTGTACTTCTCGTGTTGTAAAACTAACACGAACGGAGTTGAAATTTGGATAAAACGGAGCAATAGCGCCTTAAGTAGGTACTGTCAGGAACTTAACTCAAAACCTCTTCATAGAACTTAGGCTCCTTCATCGTCTTAAAAGCTCTGTTTTACAATATTAATTTAATAATTTGTAAAGTTAGCCTTATTATATAAAACTGGGTCCTTAATTCAAGAAGGCAAGAAATAAAATATCCTAACTTCCTGTTATTCGACTAAAAAAAATTCAACATTGTTTATTATACCTCGTGTGTTCATAAGTTTTGAGACAAACTTTGTAGTTAAAAAAATAAATTTAATATTACTGGCTGCTATTAATTTCTTTTTCCAATTTTGAATTTGGAATGTTTACTTTTAATACCTATGACTTTCAAATTTATTTCTGTCAATTTTATCGTGATGGAGGGGACTAAAGAATTGCGTGCGACCGTGATATCGCTATTTAAGGCGGGAAAAAAACTAATAGAGATTTTCCGTGAGGTGAAAACTTTTGGCGTAAGCCGTAACTTCGTGTATTACACTATCAAACGATACAAGGAGACAAGTTCCTTGCAAGATCGCAAAAGGAGTGGTCGGCCACGCTCTGTAAGGACGCCTCCGAACATCAAAATCATCCGAGAGCGACTTCGCCGAAATCCATGTCGCACTCAGAAAAAAATTGCTCTGCAGACTAATATTTACAGAATACTGAAATATGATCTTAAGGTAAAGGCGTACAGCCGTAGAAAAGTTCACTTTTTAAACGATCGGCTTCGTAAATTGCGACGCGAAAATTGTCCATTACTGCTTATGAGACACGATGCGAGGAAGATACTGTTCACCGATGAGAAAATTTTTACTGTCGAAGAAAAGTTCAACCGACAAAACAATAAAGTCTATGCCAAAAGTAGCAAGGATGTCCCAGCTTCAGCACGGAATGTCTCGCGTACTCATCATCCGGCAAGTGTGATGGTATGGTGGGGAGTTTCGTATGAAGGTGTCACTCCGCTCCATTTCTGTCAACAAGGCGTCAAGGTGAAAGCCAAGAATTATCAAAGTGACATCTTAGAGCCTGTTGTGAAACCCCTATCTCATACTTTATTTTACAACAAATCTTGGGTTTTCCAGCAAGACTCAGCACCATCCCATAAAGCAAAAAAGGGAAAATGTGCCGGCCTTCATCGCGGCGAACGAATGGCCCTCCTCCAGCCCCGACCTCAACCCGCTGGATTATTCTCTATGGACTGAGTTAGAGCTCAGGGCCTGCCGGAAGTCCCACCCAAACTTGGAGTCACTGAAGCGAGCTCTTGTTCGAGAAGCAAAGCGAATTCCGCTAGAAAAGATTCGTGCCGCCATTGATGGTTGGCCAAATCGTCTAAGGGCCTGTATTAAAAACAAGGGTGGACATTTTGAATAAAAGATATATTTTATTGTTGATTATTATCTACTTAGTATTCACTGTAAATTTTAGAAATATAAGTTAATTATTTAAAAAGTTATGCCTCTTTTTTTTCGTCTCAAAACTTATGAACACACGAGGTAATTATGGTTACACGGTGCCTAATTGTTTTAGAATCGACGAAAATATCTACAAACTTGTCAAAATATACACGTTGAAAGACTTGGCACAGGCATCCGGCAATAAAAGCGGACAAGCGTTACCTATTACCTATGTGTGTTTAAAATTTAAAAAATACTAAAAAAATAAAATAAATGTTCGGTATTGAAACAGGGTTTAAATACGTAACTGGGATTCGCGGATACGGGGTGGGATTCGCGCCTCGCGGAGGTTTCCCAAAGAGGAGAGTACCCGTAAAAGCTCTATTTAAAGAAATGAACTTTCAAAAGAAAGATATAACTATTTTTAAAAAGAAGATAAATTTCATCATCACTCAGGTACTTTGGAAGTAAGTATGCTCTGTATTTCTAGAAATTGTACCGACCCGAATAACATTGAAGCAACCAGTATAAGAATGGTTAAGAGTTTAAAGATATCAATGCCAAACGCCAATTGTTAAGAAATTAAAATCTTACAGAGCTCTTTAGTTCAGCATCTGTTATGAAGTGCCTCTTCTCGTGGAAAGTGGAGAACTTCTTGAATTATTTTTAAAATAAAATTACTTAACAGTTTTCTTTCACTTGGATTCTTTCGACTATCTTAACTGCAGTTAAGTTGTTTTTTTTTTTAAATTTAAGCGAGTTGAGAAATAGTTGTAACTTGAAGAAAAATATATAAAACAAAAAATATTTTTTTTTTAAAAAGGATCACTGAGCTAGTTTCAAAATAACAAATTACTCCATTTTATACAAAAATAGTTAAAAAAATATAGCTTTATAATATTATTCTAATCTTAGGAATTTTTAAATAATTCAAAACAATATTTTGTGTTTGGTAGACATCACACTACGACGGGAAAGCAGAAAGATAAAAATAAAAGCATGCGGACGAAGTCTACGGGGGACCGCTAGTGAAATCAATATATTGGATCGCGTGTGTGCGCCAATTTACGCGCTTTATCTACCAAAAATATGTAAGTAGGTACACACTGGTACGCGTAAGTAACACCGTTATTATTACGCTCGTTTTTCTTACGATTATTTTCTCTTTTGCCTAGATTAGTTCATATAAAAATGATGAGAATCTCAGATTTACGTCCAAATTACATTGTAATACTCATACCTATTCTGAGTTACTCACCGAAAAAGCAGCAGCAAAATACGAGCGTGTACAACGTAATGAATATAGCTTTAATGTCGGTTCTGTCGAAGATGTAGTCATCGTCGTCGAAGCTTTCGTCAATGTCCGTAAGATTGACGTTGATACTCGATACGTGTTTCACGGCCTCAGTGCCGTTGGCCGTCTCCAGTTCATGGTTAAATCTAAAATTGGGCGCAATGAGCATCTTCATTGCGTACATGGTTTCAGGAGCCTAGTCTGGACATGTCAATGTAGCGGCCATGTTTATCCTATCCCCATCTGTAACAAAAAAATAACTTTTATATTTTAGATGTCCTCTGGAATTTTTGCACTAAGAAAATTAGAATGAATTGGCATTTTATTAAGTCAATTGCGCTCATGAAAGAGTCTAAGTACGCATAGTAAAATTTATTGCAAATACTTGTAAGTAGATAGTTCGTTTTTATTGCATTGAGATAATCACGAGGTCCGTGCTCTTTAGTCAGACAAAATAATAAATCTAGCCTTATTTGAGTATTCTTAAGGTTAATTTGATTTGGCTGCGAATAAAATTACCCACTATATTCCGAATTTGAAGCGAAGTGGCTGCTAGTAGCATCGCTGAAACACGTGTTATCTCGGCATTAACGGCAGCTAATAAATTTATTTCTTACCTCTGGGCTTTTAGTTTCGTCATGTGCCGAAATACATTCAACATGTGGGATTCGGACGAAAGATAAGAATAATTTGTTCATTTTACAAGCGGAAATGAAAGAGTGTTTTAGCGTAAAAAATTGTTTTCGTGCAATTTTATCATGGATGCAAAATATGTGTACAATTCTATGTGCTCTAAATAGCTTTATGGTACAAAATATGGCAGCTAAAACAAAGACAAAGAAATTATAAAATTATGGCAGTGGTACTTAGTTTTTGGGAGGGCCAAAAAGTAAGCTGTCTGTCGAATAATTTAATAGTTCTGTAAATGTTTTTATTTAATTTTGGGTTAAGTATAATTAGTCCACCTACGCTTTATTAAAATATACTCATAGCACCGTAGTACACTGTTTTCACCTTGAATCTATCCCACGCGGTTTGAACGTAATAATAAATTATGTACGAACTTAAAGTACGATTATTATTATTAGGTACATAACATTTAGTAACATCTAATAAGGGCCACAGTTTTGTGCTCACTAGTTGGCGCCTCTGTCGCGTGAGGTCCAGAATATAGCTTTTATGAGAGAAAAAAAATCAAGTTTGCCTTCAACTCTTTATATTACAATACATCGGGCATGCCGCAGTCCAGCTTTGTTAGGAAAAGAGGAGTAAGTATACAAGTTATAAAAGATTTAACATTTATTTTCTTAGACCCCCTTTTAAAACACTCTCATTCATTAATCCGTAACTATTATTTTACTGGAAATTATTGCTAAATATTCGAAACATTAATCTAAATAGAAATAAACCCCCACATCTAACCCACAAACAGTGACATTTGACATTTCGGAGACCTCACGCTACACAAGCGCCTCTAGCGGCGAATACATACGCGATAGCCTTCATTATGGGGTGTAAAAAAATAGGAGCCTAATTCAAGGGGGTGGTTAAGAGTAGAGTCTAGAAAACAGGTAAAAAAATCTTGAAAAAAGTTTTTTTTTTTCAATTTTTTTCTTTTTTCAAACTCTATTGACAACCACCCCCTTGAATCTGGCTCGTACTTTTTTTACATCCTGTATATTCTTGAAAACCTACAGTCAATCTACAGCTCATGAAAATTTCTTCACTTAAAACCGCTAAGTTTGTGATTTTGCCTGCTGCCAAGTTGCATAGCTGACGAGGAAACACTTAGTTTAAAACTCCGCTGGCGTTAAATAGTTAGCTTCATGCCTATAGCTAGTATCTACTGTCCCATTAATGCCACCAGATTAAATTTACGGTAGCTGTCCAATCTCAATCTTGGAAAACTTCTAAACTAACGTAACTTTATATTTTCTTAAAAGTATATGCAGAAAAGGACTACTTTAAGTAAATTTTCGGAATGTCGTCTTGTATATTTTTATTTATTCAGAGCACACTTTACCTTGGGGAGTCCCAAGGTAAAGTTCAAGCTTGCTACAAAGCTAAAATTCGTAGATTTTTTCTCATAAATTGATTTTTCCATCTATAATGCAACTAGTAATAGTCCCCCTAGCCGATTTCGACTACGGTGGCCAGTCACAACGACTAACCGACTGCGCGGGACATATTATAGTTCACAAGTGTGTGCGCAAACACAGGTGCACTCTCTATTCCTTTCACTCTCATAGCCCGATGGGACAGCAATCTGACACGAGAGAGAGATCAGGCGCAGGACCAACGGCTTTACGTGCTTTCCGAGGCACGGGGGTGAAACACCGCCAACTTCCAAACTCCGGGCTACCCTGAGAATTTCTGAACAGAAAAACTCCGGTACATATTTTTGGCCCGACCCGGGAATTGAACCTGGGACCTACGGCGCAGCCGTCGCTTTAAAATGCGACCCTCTCACCGCTGCGCCACCGAGGCAGTTAATTCAACTAGTAGTATGTATATTAATTACCTAAGTGAAAAAATTGCATGGAAATTGACTAATATTTTTTTGGTAATCGTATGTAATTTATGTATAAAAGTGTAAATATTGTTGTAGGTTATATTTTCAATACAAGAAACGGCCTAACAAAACAGGACAGTGGCTACGTCGTTTTAGAGACGGAAAGAATAAACGAGAATAAGACAAAGTTATCATCACGGAAGGTGCTGCTTTACTTAATTACGAGTACAGAATAAATAAATGGGGACGATATTATTTACCTACACCTAGCGCTAACGAAGCCTAGAACCATACAAGGGAAAACTGCATTAATTCCCAAAAATCAGCGTACGATATAGCCACAAACTACTTACTTATCTCCGATCCGATAATGGCGGCCGCTGCACAATTTTTCATTAAATTAGTAGTTAAAATGTCATTGTACGCTCACATATTTTCATTAAACCATATTTCCTGCAACAGCGATTACCGTAATCACTGCGATAGCTGGATTTAGATACAGTAACGATTAAACGACCGACCGATGAACCAATTACTGGTTATTGCATCCGAATATAACATCGTGCACTGTCATACATGATGTATGACTTTGATAAACGCAAATATTGCAATATCGGAAACTTATAAAACGTTTGTAGCGTAGGTATGCAACCGATTCCTGGAGCTCAATTCTCGTGCAGTTCGGATTTGAAAAAAGATCACCGATCAAATGTTCTTTTCAAAGAAAATACAGGTTTTGCTTTATCAAGGTCACCATTTCTATGCATTTGATTTCGTCTGTGCGCTGATTTTTATGTGTGAATAACATTAATTGATCTTTTCGGAAAATCTGTCAAACTCGTAATTGATCTTCCTCCGTGAACTATCGAATTCGAAAGCGTAGGTATCGAGAAATGTAAATTCGTATGGAATTTAGACTGAGCCCCGGCGGTGCGTAAATAAATCACTTTTTTGATATTGTATTTTTTGACATTTCTCGATACGTTTACGCATTCGATAGTTTTTCGTGTTAAGGGTACCGAAAAACATTGGGTTAGTTACTTTTTATGAAATTAATGTCAAGCAGACCGATACGTATGATGTGGATCTATGTACGTCAGACGATAATTTGAGAATTAGACATGACGGGTCTAAACACGAAATATTAATATGAGTAAATGCTACTCACTGCTCGACGTTTCGGCTGCGTTGCAACAACCGTGGTCACGAGCCAACTGACTCACATTTACTCATATTAATATTTCGTGTTTAGACCCGTCATGTCTAATTCTCATTGTAATGCAACGCGAAAGTTTAAAATCTCATATAGACGATAATTTATCGAAAAATTGAAAAGACTCGAGGGTATGAGGATAATAACACTACAGAGGCTGTGAACAATTCAATGAACTATTCATTAGAGCACCTAAAATTACTCACATTCCCGTTTCTAAGCATAGATTCAAAGCAACAGGGTTAACCAAGATAGATCCTACCTACAAATTAGCGCTACCTGAGTTCACTTCTGAGTTCACGGACAAAACAGATCATTTACTATTAGGTGTGTGAATCGTCTAATAAACCCCTACCCCAAGTCAACGGCGATTAATAAAGGGAAGAACAATAAATGGGGTTATAATGGTAAGAGTATATTTTATTGTACCTACATCTATCTATGTCATACAGTACTTACATTTGGAGTTAGGGCGCCAAAAACCATCCTTTATCTTAAAAAAGTTATAAACAACCTTTTTTTAAAGATAACATTAACATTAGGGCCTGTTTCATAATCGACAATAGCACTGGCCTATGAATAATTAAAATGTAAGGTCATTTCGTGTGTAGTATCTGGTAGATATTTGTTGGTTTAATCGCATGAAAATGCGTGCAGTAGTTTATGAGTTTATCTGAACTAGGCTGGACTGGATCTTGGTCTGATTTGTAAATGTAAATGATGAAGTGGATTTTTTAGATTAGGGTATAAGAAACAAAGTCCCGTCTGATAGATTTATCTGCTATCCAAAGTGTGTCCGTATCAATTAACTGTTTTAGCTTTCCGCACCACTTGAACTCCTGCTGTGATCAATTAATTCTAATTGCCTGTATTTTCCCTATTCCAAAAATGTTTCCTGGGTATTTCAGTAATTACTTTTTGTTTACTTATACTTATCAATTTCGTGGTACGAGTACTATTTCCAATACTTACTATAGGTAACAAAAAGTTTTTTTGTGTAATTAATCAGTCTTTCTCATGGTTCGTATTAGTCTAAGAGCAACTGAGTAATTTTCGTGATGAAACCGGCAACACTCTAGATGAAAGTCTTGAAGATGAGAATTTTCCAATATTTTTGCTAACAATAGGTACTCAATTATAACGAGCTTAAAACGGCAGATTTTACTGATCTGAAATGCTTTTTCAATACAAATAGTTGTTGAACCGTTTCCGATTCAAGATTTCTTCCTTACAAAGTGTTGCGTAAGAAAAGGGTTCTGGAATTTCATTACTTCGTCTTTTTGAATTCTAGCTAAAGTTAATAAGTGAATGGACTATTAAATAAGAGTATTTACATAAAATATGGCAGGTAAAGGTGCTAACGATATTTTAAAGTTTAATTGTTGTACTGTTTGTATATGGCTCCTAGTTAGTAATTCCAAAGTGAAGCAAGACGCTCGTAGCGCAGTGGTAGCATCGCTTTGGTAGTGATTAATAAATTTAACAGCGCGGTCGTGTTTGGATAGGTGACCATACACGTGAAGTGTTTCGGAAGGCACGCTAAGCCGTTAGCCCCAGGTAACATCGGTTGATATTAGTCGTTAAGCCTAGTCAGCGGCCCTACTGGGCGCGGCTTGATGATAACAATGAAAGGGTTGGTCGCTTGTCTCAAATACCCCTTCACCAATCCGCGCTGACCTCGTGTGGTGGAGTATGGCTCATACCACCTCTGACTTGAGATGAGGCCTTTTCCCAGCACATTTACAGGCTAAATTTACTTTCTTTCGTCCTCCTCCTCCTGCCGTTTTGAACCGTGTTTTCTCGAATTAATCTATGGCTACATCGAATCTGAAAATTCTTTAGCTTTTCTTTCATTATCTATTCATTTTGAACATACAGTTTATTCGTTAAACCATTGTTTCATTTGATTAATGTAGTTATGTTATTATATGGGTAGTGGTAGTACGAGAAGAGGGTCAAACGTAGATTGCTAGTATCATGTTTGATTATGTCATTTTGTAGTTAAACCATTAACATTACAATTACTGAATCATGTATTAACGTGATTACCTAAGCCTAAGGAACTGAGACCATTAACGAGAATTGTGATAATTTAATTCATTAATTCACTCACATAAGTACCCTTCAGGGACGCAACAGGTTTCTACTTTCAATACTAAGTACCATACAAATATTTCGAAGGTGCATGGAACTTTTGGTTTACTTTTTGGTTCGCCATTCTAATTCTTTTTAAAAGTAGCGGCCATCAATGAAACCTAAAAAAACGATTCCTGGCATTATTTTACAAATAAAATATTCCATGTAGAAATCTCCTAAGCCGTCACGTTTAGCCTTAAACAGGCTCCAGAAGCTCTATTTTTGAATCACTCGTGTTAAAATTTCTGAGTGATTTTCGTTCATCAGCTTTTAATTCGAAAACATGAATTATACGAAGTTTTACAGTATATTTTCGTTTTAAATTGATGTGCTCGTTCAATTTTTGAAAGTTTCATTTGTGGCCGACATTTTGTAAATAGAAAAACCAAGTGTGCCACGCTCCATAGTAAAAGTTCCACAGCCTTTTGTAAGTGCGTATGTAAGAATACCTACTCTGGTAAACCCGTTACATGTAGGTACACGCTACAACTTAATGAAATTCACATTATATAATAGTTAGACTAAATTTGGTCTGCTCTGGTAACAAGACATTGAAATCCATGCTAGCACAGACAATGTATTTGAAAACCGCTAGTTAGAAGTACTGAGTAGTTAGGAATACCAAATAAGATAGGAACAATATCTACCGCACGTTTGATTAATTCTGCTGCCAATTGTGCCGAAAGCGTGTTATTTATAAACTACCTATCTCTAAATAAATTCGGTTAGTGTAGCACCGTGCAAAGTTATAGGCGACACAAAGAAGAGCACTTGAAAATAGTTTAACCGCACACGTCTAAAGCGCGCCAAGAAGCGCGGCGCGAGGGACCGAGCTTTTATGTCAATTTAATTCCCAAGTGTTCTCCTCAGGATTGTTTCTAAAGTATTAATATTTATAATGGAAATTAAAAAGAAAGTTTTAGAAAGATACGAAATTATGCATGCTAAATTATCTTAATCCTAAGCAGGGACTCTTCTATTCCATATAAAATACGGATTTGTATTTTTATTAAATGTCTTAGTACGTATTCGTATCAATCAAGGCCGTGTCCATGATTCTTTTTAACATACTCTTATAAGCTTCACTTGTAACTAACTATGTATGATAAGAAAATCTTGGAATTTTAAATTTGACTTACTTCCCGGTCTTCGATTAGGATAAAACTTTTCACACGCAGTGATTACTTACTTAATGGCACACGCTCTGAGTTCTAGATGACAATACATGACTAGCTAAGAAATATTATTACAAATCCAATATGGCGGCTTCCCCAAGATGACGGACAGGCTATTTGAAATGCACCCCCATGATATGGGGTATCAAATGAAAGAGTGTGCTGGCAAACAAAACAGCGTTTTTTAAAGTTTTTTAACTATTTATTATTAAATACAAGATTTGATAATTAAATCTATGAACATTAATTTCATAACTAGCTACGCTACTACTAAGGTAAGGACATAATGTTTTGGGTATAATTTCATATTATGAAAGGGAAAAAACAACTGAAAAGACTGCATATTCATGTTGGCAAAAATGTGAAATAAATGTTTACAAAGTTCTGATAGTTATTTCTCAAAAATAATAGGATTGATTTTCAAGTATTCCGAAAATAACGTAAATGAGCACAATTATAAAATCAAACGTACGCTATCACGTACTACACTCGTTTTAAAAATGAGACTTTCATGTCGACGCCGAGTTAACAACTTGCTGAGCAAAAAGAGAAGCTACAAAGTAATGGTAACATCATAATACTGTATTGAAAAACTTAAAAAAACAGACAAATAAATATGACTTTATGAGTACGATATCTAAGTGAATCTAGACTGAGACTATTATATTGTGATGAATAAAATTCCAATAAAGGATCATTAGTTAAGAATGGGCTCGAACCAATTAAGTAGGTGACTAAGTACTTACTTCAAAAAAAATACCAATCTATTTTTATTACCATTCTGTATCTATTTGTCATAAAAATTGGAATTGGATCGTAAATTTTATGATCTTGAGTCACGTGAGAAATGTGTGAAATACGACGAATCTCATCACCATCATTTGTCCTTCCTTACCCTTAGATTAGATTGACATAAGGGGCCCTATTTTAGAATCACTCGCGTCAATATTACGAGTGATTTTCGTTAGAAAATCAATTAAAATACAACTGCAAAAAATAAAATAAAAATTGTTTTTTTTTATCGCTACCATGTGGATTTCAACCGATTTTGACCTGAAAAATAAACATCAATCATAGCAAATTACACGCCATATTGACGCCAGTGATGCAAAAATACACTAAAAAGCCTGAAATGAACTCTTGAAAGGACTCCATCACATGCAAACAATTTCTTTTTGGAGTCGGTACTGTAGAGGTTTGGAGCTTCGCGTAGAACCTCTATGTCACTCTAGTTCGATTCTTCGTAATTTAAAGGATGAAAAACTTTCTATAAGAGTGACTTTTTAAGTGCAAACGTCTTAACTCTTACGTTTTACGTCTATTGTAAAGAATCAAGGATCTTGACTGAATATTTTCACGTTACACGTGTAATTTTTATCAAACAATACGTTTAATTGGAATATTGTAAAAGTCTACTAAAATAAACAGGAAGTCCATCACGAAAGCTAAATATTTATTTTATTTGAATAATATAATATTACAATAGATACGCAAATATTTAATGTAACTATAGGGTGAGTTATTGTGTTTTAGTGTTAGTGGCATTGTAGATAGATTCAATTTCTAATACTTATTTTTGTTCTAGCTAGTGCATATCAATTGTTGATATACATCGTTGGGCATCCAAGCTGTGATGAGAGGGGTTCGTGGCTACCAGCCATCACCCAATGGATGAAAAGAAATGTAAGGAAGATTTAGGTGTGTTATTTTTGGGTAATTTTGTATAATGTTGGGATATTGAATAAAGATAAGGAGGTAGTTAGGTTAGTGAGCTAGTGGTTATTTATGTGTAAACCCTTTGTATTCGCATAGCGATTGGGTGGTGTCTGTGTTGGATACTATACACATTAAATGATTGCAAGTTTTGGGAGATTTTAACGAAGGAATGAAGGGATAATGTATTTTCAGTTTGAAGAAATGAGGGGGAAGAGTCTAGTTAGGGAATTTTTTCATCACAGGTCTTGGATACTCAAACGGTTGGATGTGTTAACAGATTTACTGGTTTCACAAGTTTTCAACATGTAATATCAAGTCTGACTGGTTGATTTATTCAATATAGTGTTAGGTAGGTAATTGGATTTTTCTAAATTGTTGAAATGTCTGGATTGGTTAATTATGTAGACAGCAATGTTGATTATGTAGTTTGATTTTTATGTGGGTTTTTTCAACCTGAAGTTTGAACGATTTTAACTTGTAAATAATTTAACTTTATCAATTAATTAATTTATTTCTATTTTCATATCGTTCCAACTAGTTGCTAGCTGCAACCTTAAGAGACATTGCTGTATTGTAAATGATATCCCCACATAGGAAGGTTTTATAAGTAATTAATAGATAGGTAAATTTCACAGCTGTGCTTTGAAATTTTACCGACCGGGGGGGATGTAGAGGTTTGGAGCTTAGCGTAAAACCTCTATGTCACTCTTGTTCGAATCTTCGTAATTTAAAGGATGAAAAACTTTCTTTATGAGTGACTTTTGAAGTGCAAACGTCTTAACTCTTACGTTTTACGTCTATTGTAAAGAATCAAGGATCTTGACTGAATATTTTCACGTTACACGTGTAATTTTTATCAAACAATACGTTTAATTGGAATATTGTAAAAGTCTACTAAAATAAACAGGAAGTCCATCGCGAAAGCTGAGTATTTATTATTATTTGTACATTGCACGTAGAAACATACACTGAAGAAACACAATCTCATAAAAACCATAACAACATCCAGTCTTCATTCGCCAACACCCAGGCTTCACAGTACCCAGATGAATGGCGCTTTTAAGATTGTGCTTGAGATAGCTAATGCGATGGCACTGACTCCAAAAAGAAATGGTTTGCCTAAAATGGAGTCCTTTCAAGAGTTTATTTAAGGCTTTTTGGTGTATTTTGTTTTTGAAGTCGGTTCTTACTTTTTTTATAAAAGTTAATTTTATTTGCAAATTTTGAGTGATTCATTCAGTGAGTATTGCACCTTTTGACTCTGTTCTATAAGCTACAAAATACCTTACATAAGGTCTGGCGTCATAATCATTGAACTCCTAAGCGTTAAGGAGTTCCACCATCAGCTCAGGCTCCATGAAATAGTGACAATCAGACATAAAGCTTTTGACAACATTGAGATACTAGTACAAAAACACTATACACCTTTAAGATTTGAGGATTTCCCTCGATTACACCAAGACCCCATCATCAGATCCGGATTTGGCTACAATGGGACCAATAAGAAAGTAAACCCTTTAAGATGGTGAAAAAAAATTCAAATCAGTCCATAAACAACTGCGATATGAGGTACCATAATTACAAAAACGAATTGATAACCTCCTCCTTTTTGAAGTCGGTTAAAACATAGGGGTTAAATACTTTTAATTGTCCTGCCTTCGTCTCTAAGATTTAATTGACCATGTAGTAGGCCCTGCTACGCGTCCATTCACTCGCACACAGGTTTAGCGCAAGAAAGAGAAGGTAAAATACTAGTATCCCTCCCTCCTTTCTGCGCCTCACAGCACTGCCAGCCGCCTGTCGCTCATTCGTGTCCGTGCGCGCGCGCTGTTCCGACGCACGCAGTAACCACAGCAAAAAAGAAAAAACCGTTAAGTTTTTTATTTCGTGCTATACGAAAGTTACCTTATTGTGATATTCATTTATTGAAAAAGCAAATTTTAAACGTGAACTGAAGTTAAACGCATAACCCAGCGTGGCTGCTACATGCATGCTTTACGCTTCACGGCCGAGCTATTACGAGATACTAGCCAGTCCGCATTTTAACGCACCGAATCAATACGCGATATTGATCTGTAGCAATTTTTTGGCCGAGCTGGCACGTGATGCCAGCCAGTCCTAATTATCTTGAATCGAGACGTATGGTATGCGTTGCTTTCAATAAACCTACCCTTATTTTCATTGCGTTTCGACAAATGAAAAAAGTGAACTAATTGGGCCACAAAGGCATTTCATTAAAAATGTTAAGCAGCGCTGACGACGTGCCATCAGGGCTTCTCAGTGTGAAGCGTTCCTCGCCCACACTCATCAAGCCCCAACAGGCATCATAGTGTATCCTGCCTGTGCCTGCGCGACGCCATGCGCCGTGAATTGCTTGTTTGTTACGGTGAACTACCGACCATCAATCCTAGCGCTTCAACGTCTCGCGCTCGAAATCAGAATCCGACCAAATAAAGGTAAGGTCTTTTTTCATTAAAGCTAGCTAAGAAGCCGTACTACGTGTTACGGGCTACCGTATTCCATTCATGGTAAAACCACGACCGAACACTTGACTCAGTCTTCTTTTGACTTAGATTGGAATTGAGTATAATGTGAGCTTTTACACTTACAAACAAAAGGAGCAATATATATGTTTTACTAAGTACTTTTTTTTGTAAGCACCGAAAAACAATAGTGGCAGCAGATTTATTTCAAATCTAATAAATTTATATTTATTTTGTACATTTTTACCTGAAATTGTAAAAATGAAAGACTTAAGAACACTATAACTGCCTAGACTGATAAACATAAGTACGTATAGTGCCACCTGCGATGCGGTGCACGCTCCTTATTTTTTTCCCCAAAGCTCTTAAAACGGTACTATATACATCGATACTACATAGCTCACAATATTATGGTCCTATATCTGCAATTGCAAACTGTGTGTGCAACTCTTTTTATTTATTTCTGGCTAATGGCTATAAAACTTGTCTTGCTAGACAATGCTATGGAAAACATAACATCGCTTATTAAATGAAATATTTAACATTACTTAAATATCGAAGTTTACAGATTGTATAAAAAGAAGACAATTATTATTTTTTAAGTAAGCAAGTTCTTACTTACATTTCTGATTTCTACTCAATGCCTATGGTTGGGTTCATATAAGAATTATGTTAAACTGATTTTATTTATAGCTCACAATTTAAATAGCTATGCTAATAATATTGAGCTTTGCTCATTAACTGGCATTTGTATGATTCTGAATGGTGGAATATTTACAGTAGGTATTCAGTCTTGAAATCCAACTAAGATTTGTTTCACTCCTCAGTTAATAATTCGGTACAGCTTAGATGATACCAATAATGTGTTTTTGGTTTATACCAATGAGTTTTCTTGTTAAATTGCGAAATCAATATAGCACTCCGTCATATTCGATTTAAATAGGTAGACGGTAATTGATTGTTTTAGATGCTATTTTATTTTTCGAAAAATATGGTGTGATATGCACTAAACTTTTCATGTGTGCTTCTTAGATTAAATTTTCGCAAAGTTCGGTACTTAATGTGGAGTCTGAAAAACTAAATAAAGATCTGTGTCCATTATCTTCAGAAAAGGCGATGCCTGAGCCACCGCCAACAAAAAATTGTGACAACCATAGGTCAACTTGAATTGACTTTAGTTTTTTATGGGCTTGTTTTTTTCTCACCATTTACCACCACAAACACCACCGAAGAATAATTCAAACATAGAATGACCTATTGTTTGAAGTACTATTATTATTCTTTATATTTTTTGGCTATATTTATTCCACTATTTACGCACCTACGTTAAAGGTTGGATAAATAAAAGACATGTTCATTATTGTACAAATTACAAAAATCGATCCTTTTCAAACAAAAGGCAGCAACGCAGCATCAAACCTAAATTGCACTACAAGCATCTAATTTGAGTTATTGGGAATAAAAACTATGCATATTTTTCCCACTATATTCTGTGATTTAAGAATTAACTTTATCGAGTAAATATCTTCTCTCATCATCAGTTTTTTTCCAACTAATCACATACACCCACTCCACAACCATCTCCCCAGCAAAGCCACTATGATATTAGGAAACCATTCATATGGGAACATTGCTGCATTAACTATAAAACAGTTTATTTTATTTTATGAATTGTATCGTTTAATTGATGTTTAAAAGTATTGAATATACTATGTTAAATAAATTTTCAAAAGAAATCTTGTCTTAATATTCACCAATGAATTAGGTATGGTGAAACAATTGCCGACCACAAAATAATAACCAATCATGGTCTGCCAAGTTTTAACATATTTTTTGCAAATGTTATTTTATTACGCTCGTTCTTATACTCTTGCGCCGTAAGACGTCGAGTAGTTCGACGATTTATTTATAAAACCTGAAAGTAATTTATTTATTACAAAGAATAATGCTTGAATCTTTTTTTTTATCATTTATATTTGAGGGTGTTTTAATATGTATGAAACCAGTGTTCCCTGGTGACATCGATCTATGACATACTTGTTGTAACACGACATATTCATTTACTTTTGGACTTCTTGTCACAATAGGTACCCTAATTTTGAATCATCATAAGATTTATTTTACACTGCTCATAATATTGAAACAAGTCTCATCTGAAGCCAAATAAGACACAAATACATTGGCGGCACAATAATTGCGGAAATGCACATTGCCATTACCCCCAAAAAAGAAGAATAAGTCACAAATATTTGTCAAACTCATAAAAAATATAAACTCAAATAAAAATAAAATAAAAAAAGTATCTCATCAAAACCAAATCGATAAGATAGGATCGCAATTTGTTTTTTTAATGTAACCCTCAGTAATTCAGACATATTTTATCCAGTCAATATAATTATGAGTATTTTTTTTTTACAACGATCTGTCCGACCATGCGCAGACTATCGAATACTCGGTGAACATTCCTGTGCTGGAAGTCTGAAGCATCATGTTTGATATTTCGCGTAGATAATTTCAATATTTTGATTTTCTACTCCATCTAATATCCTTCTAACTTACATAGCTAAATCTTTAGTAAATCTAAAAAAAAAAAAACTTTTATAAGCTTGATTAAAACATTCTTCTCAATCAGTAAATACACGAAAATACCAATTTTGTCTCAGCTATTTTCGAGCGCCAACTGGCGTTTTTTACAAGGAACTATGTCGAGACTTCCGCGCCTGGTTGATAAGTTGAATATTAGGCAAACGTCTGGCTAGGTGGTACCAAAACTTCTATCGGAGAAGTCGTTTGCGCTCGTATGACTTTATAAAGCCACAACGCCCCCAGAGGTCGTTTCCAAGCTTCTTTAGAAAAAATTTAAATCACTCAATCATTACCTACTTCCTTAATGCTTTCAAGTTTCGATAACGATAATATTTCAAATTCATTGAAATATCGTATTCTTATTGTAACCCAGAAAATAATAATAGCGTTGATATACACCGATGAATACATCTTAAATATACCCACAAATGAACCAACTATTTTTTTTTTACCAATCATCTTACACTTATTACAACAAAACATTTTCTTTAGAATTCAAAATTCGAATAATAAGTATTTTGTTTTCGGTATACGGCTGAATATATTTCAAACAGCTGCATGAATACATAAATACCCAATACTTAAAAGTAATCGAATATCATGCGTGTATTTTTTACAAATCTATGATTATAAAATACGTTAAAACTGCGAGACAAAGAGACTCCCCAATACGCCCGTTAAGTGCATTAAAAATAATAGGGCGCTGGATGAGAAGTATTTCTGTATGTAGCTTTCGCAATCTGTCTCAACAATACGTATTCCTTATTTATTTGCAATTTTTATAACAGACCAAAAAAAAGGAACTTTTATTATATTTACATATCTTTGGAGTTTAACATTAAAAAAATATATATATATATATATATATAATATAAAAAAACTAATAAATATCTTCTTTCTTTCCCATTAAAGAAATTACTTATTATCATGCACCCATAACAATAGTGCATAATTCCAAACATGGTAACATAAAACATTATTGTTATTTAAATGATCATTTTAATAATCAAAGATTACTAACTATATAGATGTCAACTTATTTTTGTAACAACATTGATTTACTCCGAACATCTACATGGTCAATTAAATCTCAGAGACGAAGGCAGGACAATTGGATGATCAAACGAACTTACCTGTAAGTGAAGTTCGATCCAAATTGTCCTGACTTCGTCGAAGAGATTTAAGTTCCCACCCTTCCCAATTCCCATAGGTACGTGTATTTTCTGCAAAAATAGTTGCCACCCGTACCATAAATCAATGTTGTACATCTGGAACATCGGTCTCCTTGCTCTGAAATGAATGAGCGACAGGCGGCTGGCAGTGCTGTGAGGCGCAGAAAGGAGGGAGGGATACTAGTTTTTTACCTTCTCTTTCTTGCGCTAAACCTGTGTGCGAGTGAATGGACGCGTAGCAGGGCCTACTACATGGTCAATTAAATCTCTTCGACGAAGTCAGGACAATTTGGATCGAACTTCACTTACAGGTAAGTTCGTTTGATCATCCAATTAACAATCATTCAGACCTACAAGATTGAGTTCTTGTGGTTAGTAAAAAGACATTGATTAACAATTGTGGTACCTAAGGTAATTTAAAGTTATCCAACGAAAACAAATGAAATAAAACAGGAAGTTCGGTGAGAAAACTCATAACATAAGACACAACTAAGAAGAAGCAGTAAAAGAAAAACTCTATAAAACTTGAGTCGATAAAAGTGAACAGGGCTACCCAACATTTTTGAGGAGTAAATTACGTGCGTTGATTGTATTGGCAGGGCAATCTGAACGACCCTTAAACTGTGACGTCATTCGTTAATCATGCCAGACACTCGATATAATTCAAACTTGGAGTAATAAACGCAAGCAATAAATCAGCGATTAATTTTGCATACCTAAAGATTTTACATAAATAGATAATAAATTAATCGTCGGTTGGTAGCTGGTACCAGTTATATAAGGAAACCTTATTGAAGGGCGGCATGATTGTAAGGTTGCTCAACTAGCAAGTTTGCTTTGGCCCCATTAAAGGGTCTCTATATTTCCATACTAGCTAAGACTCGTTGTTTATTACACTTCAATAAATGTTAATTTAGTACCTAATCATCCTTTTCTGTCCGCACTACACAGTATAAAATAAGGAAATACTTAGAAATAGGAAAGTAATTGGCCGATAATTATTTTTGCCAATGTTCGCCAATTTAGCCTACTTTCGTTTATGTTATTGGAAAAAGAAATATTCAGCGGTCACTTCCGTGCGTTATTACTACAAATAGAGAAAGCTACCTATGCTAAGCAAAAAATGTGTCGCAAATACAACGACAAGATTGCGTCGTATTCCTTGATAGATAATATTTTAATTTCGAATATGAAACCGTTTGTTTCAGTTGATGACAAGTGGCGTCAATTTATGTGGCACGAGATTGTTCGTGGTGTTAGTTCCATACGCCAGTTAATTAATTTATCAATGGGTCACTTAGATATACTACTTAGTACTGCTTATCTAATTTCCATGTTGACGAAACCATTAAAAGTCAGATTTTCTATTTTCAATGCATAATACACGTAGGTATGTTACTTCCGTAAATTATTCAGGCAGAGCCTTAGTGGGTAAGATATTATTTATTGGATTGAGATTATTCCTAACGAAACGATAGTGAGTTGTTTTTTTTATGTCTATCTTTTTCTGGAAGTAAGTCGCGTTACAAAGATCGTTACCCACTCACCCCATTAGCACGGTAACATTAGCAAAGATGATATTCAAATGAACCCAAACAAAAAGTTAAAGATACTGCATAATTATCCGTGCATTAACTCTCAAATGTCTTCTTTATGATTCGAGGGATCTGAAATATAAATAACAGGTTTGTTGATTCAGGAGTTAATAAATTTGGTAGTGTTTATCACAGTAAGACAAGAGAAAGGAAATTACTTGTGTGCGCCTGCAGGTCAACAACAGGGGATATGAAAATATTTTTAACTAAAACATACATACATGTTGTGTACAAATACGTAGAAAGTACCTACTACAAAGTACGCCTGATTCATAATAAGTAACTGTGTATTAAAAAATAAGTATTAGGTATATTTAGTGTTGCAAAAAAACCGTTTTTTTTTCTGGTGTGAAAAAAAACGTTGAAAAAAACCTGGAAAAAAACTGTTTTTTTCTGGACCATGTTTTTTTTTTCAAGATAACGAAATCCAAAACTTTTAAGACAAATACTTTAGAATACATAGGTAATAGAGTTTTCGGTTTATTTTTAACTCTACTATACTTTTCTGGTTGAGTGGTACTAAGATTTCATGAAACAATTGGTAACATTTTTACATTAACGAAAGGGTAATCTCCAAATCAATTACATTTGCACACGGAGAAATCCCTTTAGGTTTTAGTTTATTTGAACGTAGTTGGCTTAGCGCAGTTGGGGTGTGTGATCTAAAATGTAAGGCAGAAAATAAAGAAAACAATGGTGCTAAGTTTTTTTTCATGTTTTTTTTCTAAAAACTGAGTTTACTATATTAGTCCCAATACATTTGAAGTCATCTCAAGGCGAAACAAAATAACGTTATGGGTACCTATCAAAATAAGCAGAAAATGCAAAAACCTACCTACTAGTTTTTTAATCGATCAAACTTTTATTGGCATAATACCAATCGTACTTAGCAGACGAGCAAGTAGCCTATCTAAGCACACTGCCCTATTAGTAAAAAATCGGAAGGATTTAAAACAATGTATAAATAATAAATATCATGAAAAATAAGATATAAAAGATAGGAAGAGGCTCATAAAATTCTGTTGCTAAATTTGTGGATGCAGTGCATGTGTTCTCACACGGCTCAAGCACTCATTTGGTAAACCGCTCGCTAACACTAAACACACACCGAATGCAAAGCTGTCACGGTTTTGGCCTCCGCTCCAGTACCTAACTTGATGTGTTGGTACATAAAGGCAACTGAATCGATCTCAAACATCATCAGCTAGTAGTAAAGTACCAGAGCACAGTGTAAAAGTAAAAGTAAACGTAATCTCTACACTTTTGCATTAAAAGTTGACAGTCCACAGCAATTATAACCTTGTAGTTTTATGTCCTCGTAAGGTCTGGTGAATCGAGGAAATCTTTTTTTAGATTAGACCCCAGTACCCCACTTTCTTTGATATGAAAACTTTAAGTAGGTCAAAGTGTATAGCTCTTTTTTAGGGTTCCGTAGCCGAATGGCAAAAAACGGAACCCTTATAGTTTCGTCAAGTCTGTCTGTCTGTCTGTCTGTCTGTCAGTCTGTCTGTCTGTCCGTCCGTATGTCACAGCCACTTTATTCTGAAACTATAAGCATCACATAGCTGAAACTAGGTAGGTAGGTGTATTTTGTTCACCACTTTCCGATTCAGATACAAAAAGTAAGAAAAAATAATATTTAGGGGGGGGCTCCCATACATGAAACTAAAACCTAAAATATTTTTTTTACTCAAACCTATGCGTGTGGGGTGTCTATGGATAGGTCTTTTAAAATGATGTTGAGGTTTCTAAAAACATTTTTTCTAAAAGTGTAAGGTTTGAGATATAGTGGTAAAATGGGCGTCCCCCCCCCCCCCATTTAACTTTTGAACTAAGAAAGTGAAAATTTTGAAAAACATATATGATGTAGATCTCAACAAAAACTTTCAACGAAAATTGATTTGAAGGAGATCGAACAAGTAGTTTTTTTAGATATTGCACATTTTTATCAACCGCAAATATAACTTTGTCTTTCATACAAACAATATGAAAAACAAAGTTATTTTTGCTGTCGCAATATATTGTGATGTTATCGTTAAGTGAAAGTAAGTGGACCCTGAATTCAGTTAAGGGTGGCACGGAACCCTCAGTGCGCGGGTCCGACACGCACTTAACCGGTTTTTCTTACAACAAGCGAGTTACCATTATTTAAAACTAAGTATAAATATCTGTGTTGACTGTTCTAGGTCTATGCTTGACTGACTGCCAATTGTACTGAAAATCATGCGTTTCCGACTTCGTAACAGCGTTGTTCCGATACATACCTACGCAAACTATCCGATAACACGCTTCCGCGGCCAGCCCAAATCACGTAAATGTTTGATGACTGAACATGAGACTGAGACATGAACGCATCGGTACTACCACTGAACATTATTTTCTGTGGGTATTTCACATCGAAAATTTTGAGGAGTGGTTTTGCGTACAGCCTACTTCAAAGTTAACAATTAAAAAGTTATCTGATTTTCATTAAAGGCACCAAACTCTATGAGATGAATGCGACCATTAATTACCTAATCTTAATTATTTTTCGTGGGTCATGATCAAAATTATAACAAGATTTCGGATCATCTACCACACGATTCTCTTTTTCATTTATTATCAAATAAAAGATCTTATAAAACATTAAGTATCGACACGAATGAATCTGTAACCTCGAGAAGTGAACATTTGATTTTCAATACTAGTAACTACTACTAATATATAGGTACTATACGAGTAAGTTGACTTCATGTAGTAGTACCTACTATCTATAGTTATAAATTGACCTCCTACAATTCGATGACAACAGTCAGTTCCTGACTGTTGTTCCTGGCCGAATTAAATCAACTTCATGTTTTTTGGATTGCGCAAGGTTCAATGAAATATTTAAACTATTATGCTGATTAAACAAACGCGTAGGGTCCCTTCGGCGGTACCCGGCCAAGCGTCAGTCAGTTTACGGCCGTTTGAGAGACAAGCGACAGAAAAACTGAGAAAAGAAGTATTTTAAAATTAAAATTAAAGAATACACCTATTATCTTTGACTGCATACTGCATATTAATAATTGTAGTACTGTCTAAATAGTGAAATAATCCCATACAATTTCACCCTCCGGGCTAGTAATACGTTCAGTGCTAAAACGGATAAAAAACCGGTTAAGTGCGTGTCGGACCCGCGCACTGAGGGTTCCGTGCCACCCTTAACTGAATTCAGGGTCCACTTACTTTCACTTAACGAAAACATCACAATATATTGCGACGGCAAAAATAACTTTGTTTTTCATAGTGTTTGTATGAAAGACAAAGTTATATTTGCGGTTGATAAAAATGTGCAATATCTCAAAAACTACTGGTTCGATCTCCTTCAAACCAATTTTCGTTGCAAATTTTTGTTGAGATCTACATCATATATTTTTTTCAAAATTTTCACTTTCTTAGTTCAAAAGTTAGAGGGGGGGGGACGCCCATTTTACCACTTTGGAAGCGTCTATATCTCAAACCTTACACTTTTAGAAAAAATGGTTTTAGAAACCTCAACATCATTTTAAAAGACCTATCCATAGACACCCCACACGCATATGTTTGAGTAAAAAAAAATTTTTAGGTTTTAGTTTCATGTATGGGAGCCCCCCCTTAAATATTATTTTTTCTTACTTTTTGTATCTGAATCGGAAAGCGGTAAACAAAATACACCTACCTACCAAGTTTCATCTATGTAATGCTTATAGTTTCAGAATAAAGTGGCTGTGACATACGGACGGACAGACAGACAGACAGACAGACAGACAGACTTGACGAAACTATAAGGGTTCCGTTTTTTGCCATTCGGCTACGGAACCCTAAAATTGGCTAGTCTAGTACGAGCCGCTTTGGAAGTGATAATTTTTCGTTTTATTTACTCACTTCCTATCCTGTGAATGTCCATCGACAGTATGGATTTATTGCATGGTAAAAGGAAAAAAGTGCACGATATGAGCACCGTACGTGCGCATGCATACATTTCTTTAACGATTTAACCAATCATGTAGGTACATAAAATCTTACAGTGATTTACTGAAAAAGAACTACCCAATTCTTTTTCAATTTCGATGAATCGAAATCATGCAAATAAACTATTCCTTATACCGGCACCATTGAGCAAGGGCATACAAATATTATTTTATTTTATTTTTATTTTACAGACAAAAGAAAGTAAAAATGGTGGACATAATGCTTAAAGCATTATCTACGAGTCAACCATTGGTGGGGCAGAAACGAACGAATATGAATGTAGAAATAAATATGCTTGCTTTCAGACTTTATTTGCTGCCTCACGTGCTCACCACACAAGCATTTGTCCCTTGCGGGATTCGAACTCGCGACGGCCGGCGTAATAGTCAGAAGCTTTTACAGCAAACGCGTCGTCGCTATACTCATGTAAGTATTTTATCACACTCAAGCTTACTAACTTCTTGTAAGGAACAATATCCTGTATGTTGCGACATGTTACCAGAGTGGACGTGTCAAACGTCCACCACACCACTTTAGGGTTCTTGGAATCATTTAATCACAATGATTAAATTACAGCACAGATGATTAGTAGTAATAACGCCACATTCAAAGAGCAGACTGTTCTGTAATAAAGGCAAATAGCGGGCGTTTTAAGTGCTATCGGGAGTATTGGGTGTGCTCAAAGGATTTGAGCAGCCGCAACATTCGAATCCACTCCTATCTACCTAAGTAAAACCATTGCCACCGCTAAAGTGTAAGTGACTGTACATTAATAACTGTACGACAAAGCTGGTATTTCAATTTCCACTTGCTTAAAGCCTGATTTAATTATGAGGGACCGAACATAATGTATATTCCTAAAGAAGAAACATTCGCTCAGTTTGAGCCTCCAAAACCCTGCCAATTGGTCCTTACAATATTATAAGGAAAACCGTTTTGCCATTTTTCAAGACTAACTCCCTCAATCAGGAAAATCCAGAAGCGACCAGAATTTTAATAATAAAACTAACCGCATCTTTTTCTTTCTTTTTGCTGACACTTAAAATATCTACATTAAAAGTAGGGAACGAGTATACGATTTCAAACTGCATCCATATAACGCTAGGACGTTTGTAACGCACACAAAAAGTCTAAAACAAATAATCCATCAAGCGATGGAAACATCAACGCATAATTTAAGATTTATTATGCGTACGGTACGTACTTAAGCTAGATAAATCTTTATCACACTTACAGTGATTTGATCTATGATTGATCATTGACCAATAACCAACACTCACGCAATTTTCCCGAAATGAACCTAGATTCTGTATCATCATTATCAGCCGAAGGACGTCCACTGCTGAACATAGTCCTCCCCCATGGCTTTCCACAACGACCAGTTGTGAGCGGTTTGCATCCAGCGCGATCCCGCGATCTTTACAAGGTCGTCTGTCCATCTTGTCGGTGGACGTCCTACGCTGCGCCTTTGATCGAAGGGTCTCCAATCTAAGACTTTTCTGCCCCAACGTCCATCAGTTCTTCGCGCTATGTGCCCTGCCCACTGCCACTTGAGCTTACTGATTCGCAGGGCTATGTCCGTTACCTTAGTTCTTCTACGTATCTCCTCGTTTCTGATTCGATCTCGTAGAGAAACACCGAGCATAGCTCCCTCCCCATCGCTCGTTGTGTAATTTTGAGCTTCTTTATGAGGCCCATAGTTAGAGACCACGTTTCGGATCCGTATGTCATCACTGGTAATACACACTGGTTGAAGACTTTCGTCTTCAGACACTGAGGTAATTGAGACGAGAAGACGCTCTTGCGCAGTTTCCCGAACGCTGCCCAGCCGAGTTGGATTCGTCGATTGACCTCTTTCTCAAAGTTGGACCTACCTAATTGGATTACTTGTCCCAGGTAGACGTACTCGTCAACAACTTCGAGAATTGAGTTCCCAACAAATACCGGAGTGGGTACAACACGGGAGTTCGACATAATTTTCGTCCTTTCCATGTTTTAGATTCTGTATGATCGGCCCTATCTGCATGGTATATTTTATGACCCCAAACGAGGTGGGCAAATATAGTGCTGAATGAGATTTGAATGTGGAAGAGCCCTATACAATGAGACTACTTTCATATCCATATACAGGAGTTGATTTGGTCAGCGACTAGCGACTCAGGGGTGGTTGTACAAACGATACTGATGCCAAAAAAAACTTTTTTTTAAATGAAAAAAACCCCACTAAATCAATTTTTCATTATATAGCGATATAGCAGGCGAGTCAAAACTATCAACACCAGGAGGCCAATTCTCGTGCAGTTCGTATACGAAAAAAGTTCACCGATCGAATTTTATTTTTTAAAGAAAATACAGCTAGTGCTTTATCCGGGTCACGATTTCTATGCATTTTGATTTCATTCGTGCGGTAGTTTTTTTTACGTGGATATATTACTTGATTTTTTCGGTAAAACAGTGATACTCGTAATCGAATTACCACACGAAACGAAGTTCGATCATGCGAGAATCGGCCTCCTGGTCGCAGCTTACTAGCTACGGCGTAGTATTTCGAAGATACGAGCGAGCTACGCGCGAGGGTGCTTGTTTCCCCATTCATTTTGATTTTTTTTAAAAGGTTGTGAAGAAGTTTTCTCATATAAAACTTCTATATAATTAAAATAAAATATTTTTTTTAGAATAAGCATAGCTTATATTATCAGCCCTGAGTCTCTCGTCGCTGACCAAAACAACACCCTGTAGAGAGCGATAGCGTATTTGAGCTAAACACACGTTTGCATCGATTTTTTTTCTTATGATGAATCACAAACCATTATGTCCTTTTTTCTTCGAATCCAGAATACCTCAGAAATAGCAAAAACTCAAAAATACATTTTTTTATTTTTTTGCTGCAGAGGCAGAGCAAGATTTGAGGAAAAATTATCAATTTAAACACACCTCATTACTTAACACGTTATACGCTTTGCGGCCCACCGGTGAGCCATGTCTACTATTCTATTGGGGCCAAGGTAAAATCATGAAGTAAGTAATTTTCGTCAACTTGAGATTTTCATCCAAATGTTTATAAAATATGGTAGTTTGTACAGAAAATGAAAATTACCAACTTTTACCGTCTAGTTATAGAGATATAGCAAAAGGCCCACGGGTGGGTCGCGCGGCTTCCTACGAAGGAATAATGATTTTACGTTGGCGGGGGCCGCGGGGTCACGCTACGGCTCACCGCTCACTCCGCGCGCACGCCACTCGCCCGCGACTCTCCGCTGCGCCCGGTCATATCGCGCACTGCGTTATTAAGTGGAGTTATTATGTTAAGTTTCTTCTGCAAAAATGGATTTTGAAGACTTTGATTTGACACAAGAGGAGTTAACACAGTTAGAAAACATCGAGATAAATCTTTTGAACCGTAGTTTCCAAATAGATTCGGATGAAGAAGTTCAACCCACGACAAGAAGATGCCGGAGAATTATATTGTCAGAAAGTGAGGATAGCGAAGACGAAATCTTAAGCAGGATTAGTAATACGTCACCGTCGGGGACCTGGTCAAAGCCTAAAGGTAATCAACGTAAAGTAATACCTTTTACGGAACATCCTGGCATGCCCGTGAACCTTCGCTCAAGCATGTCAAACGCATCACCCGCAGACTTTTTTCAACTATTAGTGCCTGACAGTCTACTTCAAGAAATTGCTAATCGAACTAACCATTTTGCCATTAACAAAATTGCTACATCAGAAGAAGCTTCTCGTTTCGCGCGGCTTCGCAAATGGGTTCCTACCAATCTAGAGGAAATTAAAAAGTTTTTTGGTTTAATCCTATTTATGGGCATAACAAAGCTTCCTAGGTTGGCGGATTATTGGTCCACGAATGATATCGTAGGACATCCTTTCCCACGAACAATAATGCCACGTAATCGTTTCGAGTTGATATTGCAAATGCTTCACTTTTCGGAAGACGATGAAAATAATAAAAAGGACCGCCTCCATCGTATTCGTTATCTTTTGCAAGTTTTAAATGAACAATTTCAGAAGCATTATACACCCAGCGAGGACTTATGCATTGACGAAAGCATTGTCCCGTTTCGTGGCAGAATTGTATTTCGTCAATATAACAAACAAAAACGCCACAAATACGGCATCAAAGAATTTAAATTGTGTTGCATTCCTGGATACACTTATAAAGTTAACGTATACGCAGGAAAAAACGACGATACTACAAATACTACTCCGTATAACGTTGTCATGGATTTGCTAAGTGGCCTTTTAAATAAAGGTCACACCCTATATACTGATAATTGGTATACAAGTATCGAATTAGCCAGGGCTCTGCTAGATAATGAAACCCATTTGGTGGGAACAATTCGGAAGAATCGGAGACACTTGCCCAAAAAAGTTATAAGTACGAAACTGAAGAAGGGAGAATTCATTGCACGTGAGAATAAAGATGGAATTACTGCTATGAAATGGAGGGACAAGAGAGATGTTTTGGTATTGTCAACCAAACACTCGGACCGATTTGTGAAAATAAAGAAGCGTCAGGGCAATGTGGTATTTTAATACCACATTGCCCTGACGCTTCTTTGTTGTTCTTTTGTGGTTTTAACCACAGATCATCAGAGATTATAATACAGCCAAAGGTGCAGTCGACTTATCCGACCAGATGGCAGCATACTCGTCTCCATTGAGAAAATCTGTAAAGTGGTATAAAAAGCTGGCTATTGATTTATTATTAAATACTGCGATGGTAAATGCTCTGACTTTGTATAAATCAGTGACTAAAAAAAAATACAAATAGTTGATTTCAGGAGATTTGTATTGATGAAACTTTGCGGACTCTTACACAATGCTGCGCCTACCGAAAGGCCTAAAAGAGTAAAACACACCTTAGAAAAGAAAGAAGGTTTGGCTAGAAAAGTTAGAAGAACATGTCGTCAATGTTACGCAGAAAATGTGCTTATCATGGGTAGCAAACAGGCTAAGACAAAAACCAAAAAGTATCTACTTATTGCGGAAGTTGTCCAAGTAATCCTTACCTTTGCTTACCGTGTTTTAACAAAATTCATGCTTAACTTTTATATTTGAGTTTATTTGTATTCATGTTTAATTTTTATATTTATGATAATTACATATTATCTATTATTGTGATAAAAAAAGGTAAAGAAGTGCCATGAAAATGTGATTGTATTTTTTATTTTGCATTCTTTATATAAGTTCGTTACCTTGTTTGTAAGCGACATTTATGTTTGGAGAAGAAAAGATAATTATGTTCCTGTATTTTAAATAATAAATTTAATATCTTTAATAATTTTTCTGGTTTTATTGAATTTTATTATAACATTTTTTTGGTTCGGTAAGAGCAACCCTAGTGTTGTCATTACAAGTCTTGAAAAAGCCTACAAATTTGTATAGAATTACAAACCACGCCGTCCGGTTACACTGCAGGGCCACGCGGCTCACTTTAATATGCGATTGGTTCGATAACAGCAATACTTGGCTTGTAAGAAATGTTTTTGTCGAACCCAATGCACGGCTCACGGGTGACCCCTGTGGCTTGAACGGTTCAGTAAGGGAAGGCTCACCGGTGTGTCCCGTGGCCTATATGGAAAAACTACATTTTTCACACGGCGTTTAACGTGTTAATGACAGATTATCAGAATACGGTATACTCGTATGTTCTCGTCAACCTTTTGATTAGTGTATAGTGTATCAAAGTGGAATGAGATTCAGGTTGATTTTCCTAAGAAAAGCAATCTGCGTTAAATTGTAATAAGCTATATAAGAACAGATAATAAGTGCCAGAAAAACAAGATACATTATTCGCCTTGGCTTTATTTCATCATTGATTCTTGCTTATATTTTATAGTGAATTTTTTGGTGTTATCAAGCCGTTTATGTACTTATGTATAAGGTTTTTATTTCTTATTTACATTTCATTCCAGAGATGGACTCTGCATTAGTTATACGAATCCCAGAAAGTAAATATAAACTTTCCTCAAGGTAGACCTTAAATAATTATCAGTTCCCTTTAGAATTTAGATACTGCTACTGTCTTCCGTAATTACTAACATGCGAAATGATCGCGCCGCCCCTTTCCTTTGTGATCCGTTCCATTACTAATAGATCACACGCTTTAAAATTCCTTTGATTATTTCCTTTGTAACACATAATGCCTATTTACCAATCTCCTGCACCTAAATACGCGAACTTAGGTAACTGTCTGAGTGGAAACCTACCTAGGCAGGTACTTCAAATCAATATTATTTATTTTATCATAATGCCATCAGTATTTAAAATTTTCCCTCGAAAAACCAATTCCACCACTCAATATGAAACACAAAACAAATTAATAGATTAAAGCTTTGGCTCGCTTAACTTTTTATTAAAAGTTGTAGTTTGCAGTTGCTAACTTATGTGTTTATGTGTGTGACGTTATTTTAAAAAGAGACAACCGTACATTGTTACGTGCCGTACACGTAGCATGTGGACTGTGACCTTCATTCACGTCATATGCTAGACAGAAGGGAAACAGATTTTTAATTGAGAGCGAAAATAAACGGCGTTTATGTGCGTGCGAGCCATTAACTCCAAAATGTTTTCATGAGCAACGGGACGACGAACATTCAAATTTCTTTGTCGGCGCTGGCGTTTAATTCTTTCAAGCGGCTGCATACTGAGCACGCTGTGCTGCTATACAAAATAACAAACTATTCTTGAAAATAATCTTCGCTTTAGGAAACTATTTACGACCAAACAATTTTATTATATGTATAGTGAATAAATGCACATTCTGAATAAACTAAGCTTTACCTAAAATTTTATTTTGATACGTATTGAAGCCAAATTTTTTATGTCGTTGAAAATTCACTATCTAACTTAACTTAACTTAACTAAATTAGTTCATAAAATAAGCAACACCTAGAAACAAAACAGCAAAGTAAATAAATATCACTGTCTGTCTGGATAAGTTCACATTTAGAACATTATTAAACCTCATCCCTATTTCGAGCGTCTGCGAAATAATAAAAATTTTGATCAGATTTTACGGAGATTCAATTATCTCACAGTAAGTAGGTGTTTGAAGAGTTTTAATAGCATAAACCTAAACAAACGTTTGGCGTTTCCATCGCTTGTGTTTATTTATTGGTTCGGAGTGGAAAATGTGGGCACCACATCACGTGCCCGGCAAACAAACGCAAACGACGAGACGTTGAGACCAACCTTGCTGGCGCGCCCAATTCTTACCACATACGTATTGTGGTGAAATTTTTTTCATGGCAAAACAATGAGCATATTATGTCTTACAATTAATGAAAAAATACAGTAAGTTTTTATGATTGCGTTATTGATGGATTATTTTAATCGTCTTTCTTCTTGCAACTTGTAACACTCCCGCAACTGGGAGTGCATAATTTTTACTTTAATACCAATTAGTTACCAACGGTTGAATATTAACAACTGTTCCTTTAATTAAGAAAAAACATAAACCAATGGTCTATATTATAGGCATTCTGACACTTGTTTCGTTTGTTTTTTCTTTAAAACGCGCAATCGTAAATATTCAACGGCTGCTGGTAACGACATTTAACCATTTGATAATCACGAAACCGGGCCTTCGCCTGTTTATTCACTAGTTTATCCACTTATTTATTGTCAAGGTACGTAAGTCCTCATTAATTAGTTATTAACAGGACCAAAGATCAAAGACCGAAATTACATGTATGTAATGTAGCTTAGATGTAGGAGGACTGTGTCTGCTGTAGGTCAATTCTCGTGCAGTTCGTATACGAAAAAAGTTTACTGATCGAATTTTCTTTTTCAAAGAAAATACAGTTATTGCTTTATTCGTGTCACGATTTTTATGCACTTTGATTTCTTTCGTGCGGTAGTTTTTTTTACGTGGATAAATTACTTGTTTTTTTTCGTAAAACAGTGATACTCGTAATCAAATTACCACACGAAACAAATTTCGATCATGTGAGAATCGGCCTCCTGACCTACGGCCACATTCTGAAGATGTAAAGGAGATGTATTCGTTTGTATGGGGAAAATGCCAACACCTTGTATTGTACATGACATTAAAAAAATAGCTTATGTAAAACTTAATTGTTTTTGGAATCATTTCATAAAATTTTAATTTTTAGGTGTTATGTTACTTAAACTATTCACATCTAGCAATATTTTATGATGTCTCATAAATCTGTTAAGTACCTTTTAGCCAATCAGTTGTTTTAACAGATTAAAAAAGATTTAAAGCGGAAATCAAAATGACATTTGACATTGACAGGTTTACTTTTACATAACATCTAGCAATATTTCATGATGTCTCATAAATCTGTTAAGTACCTATTAGCCAATCAGTTGTTTAAGATTAAAAAAGATTGAAAGCGGAAATCAAAATGACATTTGACATTGACAGGTTTACTTTTACTGCACGTTTTGACATGATTTTGGAGTTAAAATAGACAAAAGGAGTTGCCAGGATTTTAAAATTGAATTAAATTAGGATTACATACGAGTAATAGTCTGTCTTATTACCTGTAATTTTAGCATTTTTTAGAGATACCGTACTTACATGGTTTTGGCATTTTGATAAATATATCCTTTGACATTTCGCCGTCTATTTTTCTGCAGCATCAAACATCCTTTTAACTTTTGTAGTAAGTACTCTTGGAAAAACCGTTTTATTTTATTTTATTCAGAAATTCTTCTACATCAATAAAAACATGAATTCACGAATTCGATTGTTAAAACTGGTCAAAACTTCCACGCTTGGCACCTGCTTAAAATTGAAAGCGAGAGATAAATTTGAGAGCCTGTAATTGTAAATTACCACATACATAATCTGAAGTTCACCCAATGTAGGGCTTGTAAATCGGATATTTCGAATGAAAAAAGCACGAACCACCACGGAATATGTACAATGTCATTTTGTGTCATACACTCAGAATGGATGGCGTTGTATACGTGCAGCAATAAAAGTGTCAGAAACCGTAATAAGGGATAGGAATGTTACTCGGAAAATACTTAATAAACGCAATACTTCAAATTGCACGTTATTCTAATGAACAATTGTTTTGATTGTAGTGATCGACAATATGTTGTATAACATGTTAGTTTTTTTAATTAGGTTTCTTCTTGTATACTCAAGCAAGGTACTTATTTATCAACTAAATGCGATTTTAAGTATTGTCACAATGTCATAATAAGTTCTAGTTGCGTTAAGTATCTGTCCAATACTTGACAGTCCATATTTGAATTATTCGTTGGTTAGTGCTTAGGTATCTCTCGATGGTGAAACAGGCCATAAGCGTTCTATGATAGAATGATAAATATGAAGACTACTAGTAATATTTTGTAGCACAAGTACCAATAGGAAAAATTTAAAAACCGTAAAAGCTTTCAGACGCAAGTCTGACTCGCACTTGCCGAATTTTTAAATAAGATTTCTAAAGGTTTTAAATTTCGAACATAAAATCAAGGAAATTAGGTACGTTTGGGGATTACTTACCTACGCAACGTAAGCTCTTTAACGTTAAAAAATGAATTTTCGAGTCGAGTAAGTAATGGGAATCCAATAGGATAGGTAGAGTGTGTCTGTTTAATCTCATACTCCCTGAGGTGTGTATGCCGTACTCATAGCAATTTATTGTATCTACCTATTACCTATAAAAATATTTACAGCTTTGATTTCCTGTTTAAGCACATTTTCTATCCATTAAAAATATTTTTGTTGGATATATGCCAGCCGTGGTATGCATTACGCCTGATACTATTAGTAGTTACCCAAAGAATATTAAGTTAAATGTTTTTTACACTCCCAGTGTTATTATTGTTTTGTAAGATAAAATAAATATAAAATAGAGTCTATAGTAGTGCTCGCTCATGGACTTATCACAACAATACCTATCAAAAACTATCGCTTAAATTAAAATCAATAAATTAGACATGACAGGTTTGGATGCGTTTAAACCCGTCATATCTAATACTCATCATAACAAAATTCTGTATTTTCAACAAGAGAAGTATAATGCGCACGTGGAATAATTTATAATAAGCTTTTTTAACTCGTCAAGTATGTGTGAACGAGACACAATAGAAATTCCATTATTATGCGACTCCCGGCAGTCGTTTGATACCTGACTGATTAAGTAATATGTTACTCGGGAGATCGGTTTTATCATAAACTAGCTTTTGCCCGCTACTTCGTCCGCGTGGAATAGTGACTTCTTTCTCCCGTTTTTTACACATTTACCACTATATATTTGCTCCTTTTGGTCGTAGCGTGATGTTATATAGCCTATAGCCTTCCTCGATAACTGGACTATCCAACACAAAAAGAATTATTCAATTCGAACCAGTAGTTTCGGAGATTAGCGCGTTCAAACAAACAAACAAACAAACAAACAAACTCTTCAGCTTTATAATATTAGTATAGATTATCTCCATAAAGGTAAAATTATTGAAAATCGTAAAAATGACTGGCTCTTTATTAAAAGCGCATTAGTGTTGTATAAAAAGAAAACAGCTGAAAGTGGTGCTTAACTCCGATTCAGCCCGAAACTAATAAACTACAATCTTTACAATGTTTGAACACTCAATGTGCTTGCAGCCGTAAACATTTGTACTTTTCCACTATTTACATAAATATTCTTAAGGTGAATCACCATCCAAGGGTGACCTGGCTTCTGCTAAACCAATCAGTTGATTAAACACTGTCAACAGAATGAACGTTTAAAAAAAACGAACTGTTGTTTTGTTTTTTATAAGTCAATGAAAAGCTAGTCGAGTGATGTTACATTCCTAGCACGACATTGGCAAATTTTCTTGATTTCTATGTGGTACATATTCTTTATAAAGTGTACTTTAATGTAGTCCTGGATAAAAAAAAACCCTTGCAGTTCAGCTATTTCCAGCATGATTCCAGATTGTTCATGACACACACTCTTTATTAGATTTTTGTGAGTTCAAGTCATAAAATAATAATATGGTCACAAATTCCCGTAAATAAATTGTACTCTTATAAAACTTCAAAAAAATATGTACAGTATTTTGGATATTAATGAATATCGGGAAAACATACACTGATGACTCCATCGTGGGTACCAGAAATGCAGGTTGTAAGGATTTTACGATATGTATGGGAATTAATTACTTATTTTACTAATATTCTAAATCCAAAGAATTTGTTTGTTTGAATGCGGTAATATCCAGAACTACTAGTCACTTAGGTTCCGTTGATGCTTTAAAAAAAATCTATTATTTATTATCACATTATTGATAAGGTGAACATTGCACAATGTTCACCTTATCAATAATGTGTTAGATTTTTTTTACTTTAATATTTCTTTAGTTGATAAAATTTAAATCGCTCCCGCCATGCTGTAATCAAAATAACTTAATTTTTTGTAATATTTTTTTGTCTCTAGGGTACTTAGTATCAAACTGTACGGTACATTTAAAACTTGATCATTAAATCGCTTTCATACAAAAACAACACGATTTTAAGATTTTCACCCGCTATTCTGATGTTCACGAAACGCTCAGCCTGAGTCTGTCAGTCAAGTTCAAAATACTAAAATAGTCATTGTAGCAAAAATCCATTACAAGGAGAGTAATAGACTGTATTATATTCCAATTAGCAATTTAATATCTGTATTTTTAATTGAATTTCGTTAATATTTGGATACTTTTCAAGCGTAAGATAGCGTCATGGGATCGCTCAATGTAACTGTTTTGTTTCATTTACATATATCACTTTGCTCGTGAAACGACCATCAACACATTGTGCCGTTCAGTTCCAATAGAAAAATATACAACGATCGAGTAAAAGAAAGTGTGTTGTGCAAGACGTGACGATAACGTTTATTATTGCTTATTGGCTTGCTCTGCTTACTTATTGGATCTTCCAATAGGTTAGATGAAATTCAACGACATACAGGAGCGTTATTGGAAAATATGCCACTGCGAATACTGACAAGTTGAGATTAAATTATGTGTACAGGTGCTTGCTAGGCTCCACTGACTTTTACACATAATGTGGAACTATTTAAACTTAGCAACAATTTTATATTTGTGTATTTTATTTCTTGAATTTGATTAAATTATAAGATAAACAACACAGCGATAAGTGGAAATGTTAATAAAATGAACTGCTTTTCACCTCCAGTATCACTAAGTATCAAGACTTTGACTGGCACGAAACTAGACACAATAGAAAAAAATTTTTTGGATGCCACCGGTGACCAGTTTTTTATTTGTAATTTTAATTGTTTATTATTATTAGGAATGCTATTGTCCGATATAAAGAAAGTCATTCATTCATTCAATATTCGCCGATAAATTCTATAAACATATTTTACACCAATCCGGATTTACACCAAATCCGGCTCAAACGACGCAGAAAAACTTGCTGATTACAACTAAGTTAAGACCAATTATCTGTAAAAGTGTCGCTTAAGCCTTTTGCTTTTCCACCGTCGTTTATTTCTTTCTTGGTCCATCTTTCATTTCATTTCTCGTTAAATTCTTCACGTAATTATTATATTGCGTTGAGTCGTTGTAATCTGATCCGATTGGTCAAGAAGGTAACTGAGATGAACATAAAAAAGAAAAGTCATAAAAGTCGTTTTTTTGCATATATACCCACTGGGGGCACTTATACACGTCCCAACATAGACCCTACCACAGCTTCGGGACAATTGTGGGCAAGTGCTGAGAAGAAGCTGCGCAACAAACTCAGTCACTATTGTCAATGCCCCTTTTCAAAAGTTTTACAATGTTTGTGGTGATCATGCACGTCCATACATTATTATCTTTTAAATAATCATCTACTTTATAATACCCTTTCGTCATTAGGGTTTCTTTAATAACAGTTTTAAATTTAGTAATCGGTAAGTCAACAATGTATTCTGGTAGTTTATTGAAAAATTTTATACATTTCCCCATGAAAGAATTACCAACCTTTCGAAGCCTGAATTGTGGAATAGCAAGCTTAGAACGAAAACTGAAACGTCTTTGTACAGAATGACTTTTAAGGACCGCGCGCAAAATACCGTCACAATAATTGAATAATAGTATACTATAGTTATACGAGAGCTATGGAGTGCGCGGGCGCCGAAATACAATAGACGGCATTCTAGAATCCTCAATCATCCATCACAGCCGACTACAAGCCTTCCGCCTATAGAAATAAGAACTACTTTCGCCCGACAGAAATCGCAAGAAACACACGCCGCGGTCCAGACTCCGCTGTCAGTCGTCCGTCAAAATAAGCCTTACGTCGTAACATATAAGGGCTTAATTCGACTGGCAAACAATCACTGCAAAAACACAATATTTTGTTAATGGGCACCCGCACCACTCTGCACTGCCGCGCGCCCGGTCGGTTCTAAGTGGCGGTAATATTCACTATTATCCATTATTGATATTTTAAAAACTTGGTATTTAGTGGAATTTTCATTGGATTATTGAAAAATCTACTGCAATAGAGCGACCCCTAACTAAGAAACGCATTAAATTTGCCTGAGCAATTATTCACGAGCCATAATTAAGTAATAATAAGAATTGTAATATTGTAAAGAAAAATGTTTTGGATAACTTATTAAAGCTACTTAAATACGTAAATAAAACCATATTAAGAAACAAAAATGGGCAGAGAATTTTTTCGGTAGAAGTTATAGAGCAAAATGCAAAAAGTTAAATTTTGAGTATCTCGGAAATCGAAAAATATTGGATTCTTATTCTTACCTATTCTAACTTATACATACATACGTATACACGAACAATTTCAGACTGAGAATTTTTTCACAGAGAGTTATAAGTGATTTCCATGTTCAGGTATAAATACCTAACTTCTAGTAAAAAAAATCATTGGATTATTGTATATCTATAATCTGTATTACTTATTTTCACTATGTGCCAAGTTTCAACGACGGGGGAATTATTCGGGTGATAAAAGCTTCGTTAATTGGACTATGGCGCCCAATCTGTTAATATTCATATTTATGTACATGCCGCAATAGCAGGTAATTGAGTTCAATCATGAGCTGCTTAATTTACTCGTATTTATATCTGATTTGGACTGGAATTTACTCAGAAATGGGTTAATATTTGCCTTATAATCAAACATTAACCCATTTCTGAGAGAAATTACCCCAATAGCCGGGATAATTTGTTCTGTGATTTGAATCTGTTAATCTGGTCAAAACCGAGGTTAAATTGCAATAAGGTAAATAACCCTTAAAATAATAACTTCTAAGAGTCTATGAAATTATTTCAAGTTACAGCCACTATTCTATGTCCGTGCCATAATATGTACTTAGTCAGGTGGACAAAAGTAGCACCATGTATGTAGGTTCTATCGAGGTAACCGCCGCCTAACCAAAAACCTCTCTCCTCTTGCGTCGTCTTTAGTTTGAAGTGACGCCCGTCTTGGTGCTGTGTATGCACGCGTTTTTGTGTTGTAAAGTGGAAGGCGCCAAAGACCTACTAGATAGGTACGTAAAACGCACAAGACTCGTATACCAGAGTCCTACTAATTTTAAAATATTATGCCGAGCGAATAAACTTTAATGTCCTAACATAAACTACACACTTCAGCTATTCTCAGATTTTTTCGGAACTTTTGAGTTATCATCATTTACTTACCTATGGAATTGTATGAATTTACAAGATACAAGATTACTCTTACGTTACCTGCGCTATCACATTCGCGTCGTTGATATTAATCTGCGTTTAATATAGTAAAAATATTGCCATGTCTAGGGGTCGCAAGACATTGCCGGTAATATATTCTAAGCCGTGATAATGTAAACAGGACGTAATAAACAGCGAGTCTATATAATGTTTTATTCATGATTTATTTGCTGCTCACCTCCTGTCTGCACAATTTAGCACACTATACCTACCCACTGGCAACGCTTACTATGTGCTGTGTACATGCAGGGAAATGTCACGTACTAGCTGTACTCCGCCCCGTGGTTGCACCCGCGCAAATGACGGATTTCCCATAAAAATTACAGCCCCTTTAACCCCTAAAGAATGATATGGCTGAGATAAAAACCAACCTATGCAACCAAACCTATAATAATAATGAATAAGTATTAAAATAATTTCTAGAAATGTCCTAGAAACTTACTGGAGAAGGTAAAGTGGGTATCAATATTACGCGCGAGGCAACACATTCTGGCTATTTATTTTCAATGGTTGCTTAATAGTCACCTCGGCAATTTTATTAGCGTATAGTTGGATGGCTATTAACAGTAGGTACATTAAAACGCCTAGGTCTACAGATAAGGTAACTATCTGTAAGAATTACTTGTACCGTGAAGTTAAGTCTCAAAGTCCTAACTTTCAGACTGCACTTCAATATTTACACATTTTTCACATGCTGCTTCAGGCGTATGATTAAGCTTTTCACACTACGCGCTGGTATTATTTGATTTTATTTCTTACCTTACACGGCTTTAAGATCCCCAATAGAAATAACATTAAGGTACACAATAAGTTGATCATAGAGTATATAAGGTATGATGCTGCTTTATTCCTGTTACGTATTTCAGCAACTTTGAATGGCTGCTATAATTCTTGGTTCTGCAAGGTTTCCGAATTTATGCGACCCCATTGTGTATTGATGGGCCAAATCCTAACTAAGTATTGGTTATACAATGGTAGCTTAGAAACGGGTGTAGTGCGCACCTCAGCAGCCCTATTTTTGAATCACTCGCTTGGATATGGCGTGTGATTATCTTTCGAAAACGAATAAAATATCAACGAAAATCTCGCTGAATATAGACTTGAGTAGGTACTTTCAATATTGAGCTTTATTTTTTCAAATCCCTCCTGTGTGAATTACAACAGTACCCCAATCATGAACATTTGACGTACCTATTCGTCACGTAATCGTAGCGAGCTTACGACAGTCGGAAGCACGAAGCACTCCCGTCACAGAATATATATATAACAGTACTACATACTCCCGTGTAGTGCAGTAAGCTCGAAAGCATTACCGCAGATGACGTCATATTAACGTAAATATAGCACGTCCAGAGACAAGTTAAACGATCTATTTATTTAAAAATTTTAAATTGTTGAAAAATATTATTAGGTATTGGTTATACCTACCTACCTTTATTCGAGTATCAAATTTTTAGATTGTTTTACGTCCGATAGAGGCGCTTTCAAATTCCCATACAAATGATTACGTTACTATACGAATATTTTGACGCAATTATTCGTGATTGGGATATAGATTTCTATTCGAAAATTGAACAGTAATCAAAGAAAATCACACACCATATTCAAGCAAGTGATTCAAAAATAGGGCTCCAGGGCCCCTATTTTTGAGTCACTCGCTTGGATATGGCGTGTGATTTTCGTTCGAAAACACATAAAAAAACAACGGAAATCACTCAAAATCTAGACGTGAGTACTCACAAAATTGAGCAAAGCAAAATTTTTTCAAATCCTTTTTGTGTATATTACAACTGGTTTTCATTCCAAAATTCGACTATAAACATTGCATATCACACGCCATATTGACGCGAGTAATTCAAAAATAGAGGCCCAGGCAGTGAAACAGCACAAGTTCGTTACCGCATTTATCAAAGTCAAAGGGCAATGCGTGCGCCCGCTCATGAATGTTTATAGGTTAGAGCTGCAATACACTGTTTCATAATAATCACGGCGTAATTAAGTTAGTGGAAGATACTCCTCGTATATAATACTAAGCATGGTTATACAAATCATCATTCGATGTTTTAAAAACAACAATTAGTGTACTATGGAGTAGGTCTCAATTTATTCGTCGTATGATTATGGTAAAATCTAGTAAATCCTATTATTTAAGACTCATTCACACTTGATTAATCAAATTAATATTGTTGTATAGTCGAAATATTTTTTTGTGTGTGTATGTGTGTGTGTGATTCAAAGGCTTTGTAAATACTACCTGTCTAGGTACTTAATTATTAGGACTCACTATAATTCTAAGGTTGGTGATTATTAATTTACATCTACTTACTCCACATCTTACCTGCAGCCACAGTCTGAATCAATCAAAATGACAAATTTCTCTTCGATACGTTCAATCGTCTGTTTTCTGCTGCATCTAACGTTATTAGTAAAATCTTCAAAAAATGTTTTTTTTAGATCCATTAAAAATGTTCAATAAATACTTTACACGAAAACACAAATTACGTCTCAGCGTTTTTCGAGCGCCATCTGGTGTTCGATAGGGAAATTATGTCGAGACTTCCGCAACGGATATACGAATAGGTATTATAGATGTCTAAGACATTCGTATTGCTTCCTTACATAACATTTAATTGACATAGTTACTAACAAGCTCGAGACGACCAATTATCAAGCTAAACATAACTTTAAAGTTTTACGAACATAAAAGGGGTTCATAGATACTAATATCAATAAGTAAGAAGCTGGTGAAATGTGATGTTTATAATATAATTCAATATGTGTAGTGTATATTTGACTAATAAATGGTTACCATACTATTATATTATCTACGTATTTATGGTATGTATACCCAAGCTGAGAGGTAATAGAGTAATAGTAGCTTTTAATAACGTAGATAGGTTATTCGTTTTAAGGATTATACTCGTAGCTTATATTCAAGCTCAGTTTTAGCTACAAATAGATTATATGTTTTTCGGTACTGTTTGCTATTGTTAGGTACTGTACACATAGTAACAGTCAAGCCGGGCGGGGTTCTCTTTTCGCTCAAAGGATTACTCCATGAGGTCAGGCGCTTTAATTAACCGCTACCCCAAAACATTGTTATTGGATTGTAATATCGTACCATTCGTAGCCACAGAGTACTTTGTATTTCGTAGCCGAGATCTACCTACTTCTAAACAGTGAAACAGTGAGCTCTAGCCGAATTTGTCAAACTGTTTTAATAACTGATAAACTTGAAAAGTTTATAGACACCAAAAAAAGGGTGGAAAAAATTATCTCAACGTTATCGATCTTTTTCCTTAAAAACCCTACATATCATACCTTATGTTATATGTAATTAATGTAAAAAAAGAAGAATTATCTAGCGTTTAATTTGACCTCATCATTTGGAACAATCATCGCATAAAGATGCTACCAGCAACAAATCGGTTAAGTTAATATTTCAGAGCACACAACAAAAAAAAATGCGCATTAATTAAAATATAGGACAGTAAAAATATTCCATTGATCTCCAAACATTTTCTTCTAATCTTAAATTTTGATCATGGCATTAATGGAGACTTTAGATTTTTGCTTTACAAGGCACAAAACGTTTTACTATTTATTAAGGCACAAATCGCCAAACAGAAAATAATAATAACGACCGTTTTATTAGATAAAGCTCAAAATAAAGACTGATACGACGTACTTCATTCATTTCAGCCTTAATTAATACCTTTGTTTGTGTCTTTTTCATTTCATCAAATTAAGCAACAAATTCCCTTTGTTGATGTCAAGTTTTGTAAAATTACATTGCACTAAACGTGATTTTGCTAGAAATGGTTATTGTGACAAAGCTTTTATATTCATATTATTTATGATTTTCAATTACATATTAAAGACGTACTAATTAATAGTTAAGGGGACTAATAAAACGAGCGAATAAAAAATAGCTTGGCGACTGCTGATGACATACTGTTTTAATAACTTGAGCGGTATGAATTTGAGTAAGCGAATAATTAACTTATTAACTTACGACGAATATTGATTAATAATAAAATCCAGAACGAGCTTACAAAAAGTGGGTTTTGATTAATCCTGAGAATACTTTCCGGGCGACTTAATTACTAAGTGAGCGACTAGAAATACAGAGAGGGAAGCTTTTATATTATTTGATTGATTCAATTTTTACAGTTGGTTTACATAACGAACTACTAAAAATTTCACTCTAACATACTCTAATTTTGTGAGCTGCTTTAAATGATTATTTGTTACTTATATGTGAAGTCTTATGTTTTTATTTAGATACGTTTTTAGGGTTCCGTAGCCGAATGGCAAAAAACGGAACCCTTATAGTTTCGTCAAGTCTGTCTGTCTGTCTGTCTGTCTGTCTGTCTGTCTGTCTGTCTGTCTGTCTGTCTGTCCGTCCGTATGTCACAGCCACTTTATTCTGAAACTATAAGCATTACATAGATGAAACTTGGTAGGTAGGTGTATTTTGTTTACCGCTTTCCGATTCAGATACAAAAAGTAAGAAAAAATAATATTTAAGGGGGGGCTCCCATACATGAAACTAAAACCTAAAAAATTTTTTTTACTCAAACATATGCATGTGGGGTGTCTATGGATAGGTCTTTAAAAATGATGTTGAGGTTTCTAAAACCATTTTTTCTAAAAGTGTAAGGTTTGAGATATAGACGCTTCCAAAGTGGTAAAATGGGCGTCCCCCCCCCTCTAACTTTTGAACTAAGAAAGTGAAAATTTTGAAAAAAATATATGATGTAGATCTCAACAAAAACTTGCAACGGAAATTGGTTTGAAGGAGATCGAACCAGTAGTTTTTGAGATATTGCACATTTTTATCAACCGCAAATATAACTTTGTCTTTCATACAAACACTATGAAAAACAAAGTTATTTTTGCTGTCGCAATATATTGTGATGTTTTCGTTAAGTGAAAGTAAGTGGACCCTGAATTCAGTTAAGGGTGGCACGGAACCCTCAGTGCGCGGGTCCGACACGCACTTAACCGGTTTTTTTTGAATTAAAACTTCAGTTCGTTAAAGCGCGTGAATTTGAATGTAAACCAAAAAAGTATATTATATTTGATTTGCAACATGCTCAAATTAACAACACCACCATTGGAAGTAAATTTGCACTCGAAACACTTCATTTATACCGCTCAGTAAGTATAAAAAAAAGCATATGCCAAATATGAAAAAAAAAGACAGAGCTTATCCTTCACTCAATCAAATATATTATGGTCGCTAAATAATAACACTCACAGTGTCATATTATATTCTGAATTTTTTTTTGGTTTCTTATTTCATATTTCCAAATTAATTATTTTTGACACTTAAAACATTTTTTACGGTCACTCGTTTAACACGTTCCGGGACAGTGCCCTCCTACAGGCGTGAAAACAATAAAACATCTATTGTGTCTGGAGTAGTGTCCCGGAACGTGTTAAATACTACCCAATAATTAATAGTAAAACGTTTTGTGCTGTATTTTTAGATTAGTGCGTTCATTGAATGAAAATCAGTAAACCGGCGAAAGTGATTCAGAAATAGATCCGCGCGTAAATTCTTACCTCGTTTTTAAATAATAACTCTTTTGTCGATTCGGAAATCATCCCTCAAGAAATTGTAAACGACGATAAAGTTTTCACGGTAAATTCTTCATTTTAGTAAAGAAGAAAAGTAAAAACACAAGTGTGAGACAAGCGTGGGAATGTGTATCATGTATATACCCGCCGCCCTTGAGCCATAGCTGACACGAGAAGAAAGGGACGGTTTTCATTAGTCCGGTCTCTTTTACATAACAAAAATGTGTCATGTATGTAGCCCTTACTATAATACCTACCTAAGTTGGAAACCAGCAAAGCTAAGTTCTTTGATACAAGGAACGTGTGGAAGTTACTAAGCACTTGCGATGTTATAAAATTAAATATCACTTGAAAAGAACTTGTCTGTCTCTTGAAAAGAATCCCCATACGTATTGGCCACTCAGACTGAAAAACCGTAGATTGTTGCAGTTGCGCTCGTTTGAACGTAGCTTTGTTAGAATGTTGCTAACATTATTCTTTTCGTTTACCACGATTTCACGTAACGTTACATAAATTCGCTTCGTAAGTGTGCTCCTATTTTTAAAATGCTATAGAAGTTTTGCAGTGGTCGACGACTAGACGCGGGCTTCACTTTGACGCCGCGTCAAAACAGAGCGTAAATGCAACAGGAATATTAATGGCCCAGACTTTGAAAAGAATAATACGTAGATCATTCATCTTGTTCCAGGAACTACCCGGCAACTTATTACGAAGTATTTTACTGCGGTCTACGGTCTACTCAGTCCATATTTTTTTGTGGTTGATTTAAGATTTAACCATTCATACTCGGCTATGAACCTGGTTCATGCTCTCGTATTCCTATTATTCGCATTTTAAATAGTTACTTAAATCAGTTATATTATGTACTCATTCGCACAGTGTCCTTACCTCTATGCGGTGAGTTGTTATTTCTAGGTATAGATAAGCTATGCCAAGCAAAAAATATGATACCGTTTGTATGCGTTGTCATGTAGCGTTAATTCATGGAGCACGAAATTCATTCGTAGTGCTAGATAAATACGCTAGTAGTAGTAGTTCAATGCCTCTATAGCACGTTATTGTGTTATATCAGTGAGTTACAATAAAATATAATATTCATCTAAAATGATCATCAAATATCTAAGTAAAATACCTACAAAATCGGAATAATAAATACCGAGGCACGTTTTTGAAGAGCTCATTAATTTCCGTTGTCTTCGAAACGAAGTTAATATTTGGTTTGGCTTTAAGTTTCTGCTTGCCAGCTTTTTATATTGACTAATAAAATAAGAAAAAATATTTTCTTGAATAATAATTTTACATTATCTATTTAGTTAAAAAGTCTTACAAGAAATAAGTTCAACAACATCATAATATTGACTTAAAAATATAAACTTGTAACCTTGCACAGAGGTCAGTCACATAGCGTAAATAAGCTTTGACATGACCTAAGAGAAAAGGGATAAAATGTGCGTTAACTAATACATCATTACTAAAATAAACTGGCACTTTATAAAAACGTTTTGTGTTATGACTACTTAACTAGTAACTGTGAATGGCTTTTCTTAGGGATTAGAAATGGGAGAATGAAAGTTTGAAAGGGAAATTCGATATTTTAGTGAACGAAATATAACAAACCACTTGTTAAATAGTAAATTTAATCATGTAATTGCAACCGTATACAATATACAAGTGACTTATTTATATTATTAAAAAGTTCTTTCACTTGTAAAAGAGTCGTCACGGTTCTTAAAAGTACATGTTACACACACACACGTATAAGGTTTGTGTCACACAAATATGTATTCTGAATTAAGTACCAATCATATTTGATCTTTCAGTGAGTAATATGGCTTTTATGAACACTTTTCCTCCATGTTACCTATATCAAAATCCAATTTCTTGGCAATTGAATATTTATTTTGAAGATCGAAATACTGATCGCTTTGTTATGTAAAGATGAATATTTTCATTCACATTTCGCGGATGTGCTTACATTGATTTCGTATTTATTTGTTTTCTTATGGATAGTAAAAAGACAATCAAAGGAATTTCAAGAAATGAGAAAAGTCTGCTTATGCAATATCTGCTTGTTTATAAAGTAAATTTTACTAAGTGTGTCGATCCGGATGTCAATGGTCCTTGGCGAAACTGTCCATAATCAATCTTTTTACTGAGTGCATTGTACTTCTGTAAAAAAAAATACTTAGGCTTATTTACAGATGGAATATATCATTATATCAAAGCACTAAAATTGTATAACGTGGTTCCAGATAAACACATTTTTCAATTTGAAAATATCACACTTTATTCATACTGCAATTTCCCTTTCTACAACTTCCCATAAATATAAGTTTTAGTGCGATAAGGTTCTGCGCAGGATCTTTCGCGAGGATAAATGCTGTCGGGTGTCTGACATAAAATACGATATAGTTATTATCAATGGCAGTGGTATCAGGGGAAGAAAAACGATTTCCCGCTACTTGTAACTTATCACTTGCGTAGGTACTTCGTCAGACACCAACTTTTCGCCATTGCTTGCTTGGTAGTATTATCACATATTTTATCCATATTTTATGTAATAATTTACTCATATCTTTAAAATGTTTGTGCTTCCTAAACTTTATAATAAATATTAGTATAAAGATAGAGGAGGTTTTAATCACCATTCAAAGGTGATTAAAGTTTTTTTTCGTATGGTCTACATGTGGGGTAATAAATACATATACTTCGTCTGGTTATTGAAAGTCAGGGAATATTAGTGCTTTAACATACAATCGGTGATTAAAGTGTCTACAATGTGTTCATGGACAGTCATATCTACCTACCTGTGTATAGAAATCTTAAAATTGCTCGCTTTATACACGGATACTCTACCTGATGTTACGTACGTTTCAATAGGCATTTACTATCTGTAGGGCACTGTGTCATTCATTAAATATTGAAAATTTTTTTTGGCACTTACAGTGTTATATTTTTTCTTAAAAGATTTAAGTAAGAAACGAGTTTGTGGGTTAAATTTTTACATGTGCGCGATTTTTTGATTTCTTATTTAATATGATTCTACCAGTTCAGCAATCAGCTCCTCCTTAAATTGATCAATCGATCTCCCAATCAATTCCATTAAATAAGTACTTACCAATTAAATAATACTTAAGTAGAGAAATATAATCAATTTGTAGGTCAATAACAAGTAAGGATACATCTACACAAATAAACAGAAACAATGAAATATTCCCAAATTCCCTTTTCTTGAATAAGAATCCTAAATACTGTTAGAGCAGAATAAATCTCCTTCAAATTGTTTCAAGGGTAATGTTAACTGGAGGAAGTTTGACGGCATTGTTACAATTTAAAAATAATTGTAACAATGCCGTCATTAATCACTGAATAAAGCGGCCAGTAAAATGTACATAAAGCAGATACATAGCGTGAAAGAACGCTCAACTGTGAATCGAAAGCAAGTAAAATTTAGTTTCCTTAGCGTCATTTTGCGTTGAAATCCGCTATAAGTTCACCAGCTGAAACTTATCTGTGTTTCAAAATCCCTTCGCGGGCGTAGTCTGAAGCAAAATTTTGACATTTCGCGTAGACAATGCTGAGACAAAATTGGTATTTTCGTGTGTTAATAGATTGAGAAGAATTTTTAAAGGAAGCTTTAGAGCGCTTTCACATTTAGGTGATTTTAGCAGCGTGGCAGCAGCGCGACTTACGCGCGACAGTCGCGCTGCCGGTAATTTCATACTATACACAACTACTCAAATAACACAGTCTACGTCAAATGCCAAAAAAAATGCTTAATAACGCCTGCTAGTCGCTGCTGACCTTGGAATTTCCTTTACTGGGTCGGCGGAACTCAATGTGTCGAGATCGCTCTAAAACCTAATGCTAGAATTTCCCGGCAATGCTGGTAGATTCTCTATTTGGATTTTCAACACAAACTGAGGGCATAGCGCGCTTGCTCATTTCACACTTGCCAACAATTTCTCAATTACAGATTAGAACAACAAACATTTTCAATATTTAATGACACAGAGCCCTACAGATTGTAAATGCCTATTGAAACATACGTAACATCAGGTAAAGTATCCGTGTGTAAAACGAGTAATTTTATGATTTCTATACACAGGTAGGTATGACTGCCCATGAGCACAGTGTAGACATTTCAATCTCGTATGTTAACGTATCAATATTCTCTATCTGTCAATAACCAGACGAAGTATATGTATTTATTACCCCACTTGTAGACACTACGAAAATGAAATTAGCTTAAACACCTTTGAATGGTGATTAAAACCTCCTCTATCTTAATCTCTACAAACCCTGCATTGACGTTTCTTTTGATATTTAATTTGTTAGTTATGTACGTTGGTTGGAGGTAAATGTGTAATTAGAAACAAATGTAGGTGACGCCTTTGCGCATCTATATTGCCAGCTCGAGGACTGCAATATTGTTGATGTTGCGAGCACGACACGTCGGATACATTAACAAGACAACACGTTGAATATGCAACAAGATGCACCAACTGCTATTCAGTGGATCACTGTCAATACTCCTTACATGCACGGCGCATATTATGTTTGTCCTACTAAACAGTTCTAACATAAAGGGAGCTATAACGTAATAAACCTAACGGCTATAATTTAAACTAAGCTAGGTAATACAGAAGCCTTATAATGAGATTTAAATGGTCGTAATGAAACGATTCTGTCTGTATTATAGCATTTATAAAGTCATTAAAGTTAATATACGACGGCATGTTATCAACATTTAGAATAACGATACGTTCTAACTGAAATGTAAAAAGGGCCATATTTGACTAGCCTTGAAGAAGAAAATATTGATAATGTTTTTCGTAGGAAAGTAACTTGATACGCAATAGGTATTATTAGAAAGACGATAATAATCATAAAAGTACAGGAAAATAAGTATTTTTAAATGTATCACCTATACAAATACATAGTAGGTAAGAATATGTGTTAAAAGTTATGTTTATTTAACGATTTAACGAAGAAAATCATATTTACATAATCGATCGATCATGTCAACTCTAATAACTTCTCGCTTGATGTTGTTTGCGTCATTTCGCAGCAAAATTACGTTTCTTTTGATGGATACCACGCTCAAGAGGGGTGTAACTGGCAACAAAGTAAGTAGGCAATTGACTTCCAAAGATATTACGGCAGAAAGACAGAACCTAGTGAACGAAAACTCGTTAGAAAAATCTTTGATGTCGACCTTTCTACCTGCGAAAGTACCTATAATAGGTAACAGATTCTGTTGACCTGTAATATCGACTCGTCCGTCTAACTAAATAATGGTTGGTTATACAAACATTTATTTCCTATTTCAATAAATAATAAATAAATAAATAAAATCCATTTATTTCTTAAAATCTTTAACAAATATGATGCCGGGGCTTCCCATAAAGTTATCTAAAAAAACTAGGTGGAAAAGTAAAAACAAAAACTTTGTCTGTACAGGTTGCACTGGATTTAAAACAGAGTACAGTCAAGTAGGAAAATTAAAAAATCTAATTTAAATAAAAAACAATGAATAATAAAAATTTCATGACACAAACAAGCTTCAATCCAACCAGCCCCCCGATTCAGAACCATTCGGTTACGGATTGGGTTACAATTCGAAAACTTTTACTTATTAATAAAATCATAATAACGAAGATTTATCCAAGGCTAGTTGCAGTAATTCAAAAAAGATAACTTAATTTTGTTATTACATGTGTCTACATTTAGCGTCAATCTCGTTGACTTTTAATTGATTTTCGTACGAAAATCATTCGACATTGACGAGAGTGATTCAAAAATAGAGCTCCCAACGATGCCTTTTGGTCTAGTAAGATATTACAGGTTTTTTTTACTCATATGCTATTAAAACATATTACGATTAATGCCATATGGTATAGTGGTAGGGTGTAGAGAATAACCAAGGAATAAAAGCATTGTTAATCGCACTAGCGTATTTATGTATTGTTTTATTATTACCCGAGTTTATTCGTAATTTGTGAACAGAGAATATGTGAGTACTTAAATTACACTGAAGGAAAATACTATGACACGAGGAATTTAAATATCAAACTAGAATTTGGTTACTTAATGGAACAAACACGGAGAAGTAACTGTAAGAAAAATTCAACCCATTTTTTATTGAGTTATATTTTGTTCAGATTTTTAGTGTCACATTTTTGCTTGGACCTACCGGTAATTCTGTGTATCTTCAATTCAAAGCAATTTATTTACACTTGCAATCACTTAAATAATTTTTCTCTTTAAGTTACTAAAGCAGTTTGAAAACTATTATAAGTATAAAACTTTTAATTAAGCCTTACGTAACTTACCTCCTCAACGTTGAAAAGTTTCGTATCCTTTAATTAGTTCCCATTACTTATTAACACTTTATTAAAAAGCGTGTAAAGTTAATATAATCACAAGGTGACTGTTTAATCAAATCTTTTCTCACTGTATACCAAACTCCAACGACACTTAGTCAGCACTATAAACTTTTAGACCCGGCGTAACGACGTAGAAATACGTGGGGCGGGCGGGCGGTCGCGAGCGACTGATCCTACGGCGGTTCACTCTGACACTGAATAGCTGAATGGAGCCAAAGCGCAGCCTTTCAGACCAACGTGCGCCGAAACGTCATATAAATTCCTACAAGAATGTACCGCGCAAACAAACGTTCTAAAAATTGCACCTGAGTGAAAACACCGTATCGCCAGCGTTTCCAGTTGTTTTCAGCGGTCGCGCGAGCTCGATTTGTGTGACACTTACAATGAGCTGGGGTCTGGCTCCCGATTCTCATGCAGTTTATATTCGTAAAAAGTGTTTGACTTTGTCATACAAAAAATATATTTTGCAGGTCACTATTTACATGGATTTGAATTTCTTTCGTAGACTTGGGGCCTGGACCCCGATTCTTACGTTAATCATAATTTTTCCGTCTGATAATTCGAATACGAGTTTCACCGTTTTACCATAAAAAGCAAGTAATATTAAAAATAAAATTTGATAAGTGTTTTTCTTTTAATGCGAGAATTGTGGGCCTGGGGTCTGACCCACATGCCTTCCGCTCGGTGGACAATAATCTTATCATGGGACATTTAAGCTCTATAAAATTATATTTTCACGTTCAGAACAATGTTTTACGTTTCCTTTTAATCTTTACGAGGAATAAAAGCTTTGCGTGTAAGTAAATATACATATTGCAAAGCTCTTACGATAAGCTTTTCCTGTAAATATGCAATGAATATCTAACTACTTCTATTTGATTGGCACTTAAGATAAGGAGGGAGATAAAGGCAACAACTAAATAATTAGAAAACATTAAGGTTGAAGCAGATCAAACCACCCGAAGAGGGAACGGCACCGTATTGACATCAAACAGGCATCAACCATAGGTACGGAAGCTTACGTAAAGCGATCAACAACGCCTCGGCATCGGATCGGCCTCACAGTCACCTCGCTACGTATCGTGTTTGCTTTTTTCTTGTGGATGACAGCACTTCTGGCAGGGAGGACGGACATAGTCGTGAGCGGCTGACAACTCATGCGCCGCCGTTGGTCAAGAGTAGAGTTGTAAGTCCAATGTATTCCACCATAGGATGCGGTAGCTTTCCTAGATTTCATTTAATTGTATAACGAATTAATTCTTGTTAGTAATAAATGTTCTTTAATCTGAATTTGAAACAAATCATGGTCTTTACTAAAACAGTGATTATTATTTATTCTTAGTTAAATAAATGAAATAAAAAAAATGATTTTTGATACAAATAGTCACCGCAAAAAAGTTATACAGGCAGTAAAACAGGATTTTCTTTCAACTTAAAACGATTGCGAGACTTGATATGTCACATTTGGTACTTTTCCAAATGTGCTCTAGTTTCTTTCACAAGCTGCAGACGAAGCTGGTTACTGGTATGCATAGAATACTATTAGCAACTGGACGCAGTTTTGTAAAAAACCGTGCTTTAACCATGACTTAATGTGATATCTTGAAAATTCCAAAATAAAAGTTATCTATTTTATTTTTTATTTTTATTTTATTTGTATTACAAAATCCACAGCTCTTAAAAATGATAACAAAATATACAGACATATCGGACTTACAGCCAATGACGGATTTACATTTTATGTACTATATTTAAGTAACGGTCATCAGATATGGCGTGTATTAATATCTCTCACTATGTGTATGTGTGTGAGTTTGTGTGTGTGTGTGTGTGTGTGTGTGTGTGTGTGTGTGTGTGTGTGTGTGTGTGTGTGTGTGTGTGTGTGTGTGTGTGTGTGTGTGTGTGTGTGTGTGTGTGTGTGTGTGTGTGTGTGTGTTAGATATTACTTTCACCAATTATTCTTAGTACCTCTTTTCGAAAACCACTTTTTGCAGTGTGAAATATATCTGTCGAGTGAAATTTTTGGTTGTAGCTTCTGTGTAGTCTCGGAACGAGTGAGTTATGTGCGTAATTTGTGAGTGTTTTTGTAACTGCAAATAACTTAGTATGCCTTGTGCGCTTTTTCGGACAACAGAAACTCAGAATTTTGGATGCAAGTTCAGGGCAATCGATGTAGCTGTAACAGATACCATGCAAGAAAGCCATATCTAAGAGCGCTCGCCTATTCTCTAGCGACGTAAGGTGATGATGTAGACACGATTCTTTGTAGTCACGGTTTGCCCGGAAGTCACGGAAGTCTAAGTGTTTTATAAACTTCATTTGGATACGTTCAAGTTCCTGAGAATAGGTTACGTATTGCGGGTTCCAAATAACGCTGCAATACTCAAGTAGGCTTCTAACATATGAGTTAAAAAGGACCTTTAAGCAACCAGTATCTGAAAAAGGGCGACCAACCCTAAGTACGAAACCTAAGCTCTTATATGCTTTGTTAAAAATATTAGTAATGTGTTCTGAGAATGTTAGTTTAGAGTCCATAAGGACACCGAGATCTCTTGCTGAGTATAATTTTTCAATGGCTGTACTGTTAATTTTGTAAATGTAATTAATGGGGTTCTTTTTTCTAGTGAATGAAATTAATTGGCATTTTGTAGTATTGATTCCTATATGGTTGATTGCATAATAAATATTAAGTCTATTGAGATCGGATTGAAGATTCATACAGTCAGATAGGGTAGTTATTTTCATAAATATTTTAGTGTCGTCGGCATACATTAGAAATTTAGCGTAATGGAAGCATTCTCCTACATCAAAGAGATACACAGCGTATAGGAGCGGTCCTAAAATGGAACCTTGGGGAACCCCCGAGGGCACATTAGTAAAATTTGAGCAAAATTCCGCCAACAGTAACCGCCTGTGACCGATTTTTTAGGTATGACTCCATCCATCGCAGTAGGTTGCCACGTATTCCGAGAGCGAGCAACTTGCGCAGAAGTATGACATGATCCACCCGATCAAAGGCCTTCTCGAAGTCCGTGTAGATCACATCAACCTGTGACCCACCACAAAAAAATCTACGAAAGCTACTTAGTATGCCATAGCATTCCGTATCCTACCGGTAGGATTCCGTGCGTTTTGTTAGGCTACGGTAGACTTACAACACTAGTCAAGAATTGGTTCCGAGTTGATCTCGATCCGAGGTGGTTACGCTTCGCATTTGGTAGGTGTGCGTTACGGTATTGAGTTTCATATACTCGTACTAAGAACACGGAACGCCTCGAATTGATAAGGTGTTGTTCCCTTTACGGGTGGATAGATTAGATCTGCTTCAACCTTTATCTATTCGATGTAAACAAAAACCAATTCTTCTCGTTTCGTATCCCTAACTGGCCCATAAAAATAAAATAAACATCAGAAATGAATAAATCAATAAGTAAACATCATAGAGTAAACAGGAAGAGATGTAAATGGCAAAAACTTATCAAGTAATAAATACTTCCGGGTAGATAATATTATTTTATGTCTCTCCCCTTCGACAAGCTTGAACAAAATCGATGTCGATAAATTATAAGCACACTGCCACCTAAACTTCGCTGATTTGTAGAGAGCAAAATACCTAGAATCGTGATCACTTTAATTAAGAGCCATATGACAGTCTGGAGATTCTCAGATTTTACCGAATTTATCAATGTGTGTGTGCGATTTTATATGTCCGGGACACAATAAAATGTTAACTGTAATTAAACAATTTTGATACTTTATCTCTAGGTAGTAGGCTATGCGTATGATGAACACAGAAAATGATGGTCTTATAAAAGTCGATGTGATAAATTAATGTTATACCAGTTTTTTTGTATTTAAAATACCTATTACGAATACAGTGAATACAGTTCGGAATCAGGGCTCGCGTCAATTCCGTTCGCGAACATTTTCCTTTTGATAATTATATAACTAAATTCACAGATTTAAACACAAACGTACAGTTATAATAACGTAAAAAAACTTACAGCATAGAAAAAACGAAATGCATCCAAAGGGTGAAGACATACACCGTGCTTTTTTAACCGTCTTACACCCGAAGCCCACGTAATGTAACCATCTTAATAAACCTCTAGGACATGTTTTTTTTTATTACACTCCACATAATTTTGGTGTAAAAAATATCTAATAGTAATGTCACGTAATGTATCATCCTGTTCATAATGTTTACGTTTTCAACAATGCATTCCTTGACCTTGCCGCCTCCACGCGTTCCGCACCGTTAGCCAATCTAAGACAGTCCACGTGGATCTCTAACCAATCATGCGCTAGCGCAATCCTTTGTGATGCCCACCGCCTCGCCCCTTTCTATTCGTGCGTAAAACTAGGTCAGTAGTGCTAGACAGCCGAGTGAATGACCCGCGCGTAGTGCTCGTTACAGGATGTTTCGTACTAAATTGTGCTGATATCTTCTTTAATGTCTTAGGCTTTGAAATCTTATAATAACCAAGTTTTATTTAACGAATGACATGTAGTTATTGGATACTTTAAGTGGCCTTCGGTTGTAAGACGGTTAAAAAAGCACGGTGTATAGAGGCGGGTAACACGCACTGACCTGCAACGACTAACCAGTGTTGTGCCGTGTTGGCTATTTCATGGAATTGAAATGCTTTATAGAGACTTTTCCGACTCAAGTCTTGATTTGAATCTTGTTTTAAAACAATTTTCTAGTGTCAGTCGGTCCTTATTTGGATTGTTGTAACGAATTTCTTAAATATTTCGAGATTAAAAATAGATGAATTGGCACATCACTAGTCAGTCGGTACAGGTTGGTACCGGTTATCTGCCTCTTTATGTCTTCACCCAAATCGTGACTTCTCAGAGTAGGTATTTTTTTTACGAATGTAAACTCCACGAGAAACGGGGACTAAGGGTTATTGGTGGATGATGCCATTGGTTCTGAGCTTGATCTACCACGTGTCATACCAGCTGGATGCTATGAGGATTTATTTACACATAAATGCTTTTTAGTGTAACGCTGTTCTTTGATATGATTTGTACTTTGATTTAAGAAATATGTTACAAGTTATTATAGCTGACATTCAGAAAATGTAGTTAAGAAAATTTCGATCAAGATTTCAAGTATTTCATGTATAACAGATGATAAACAAGATAATTTTTATTTAATTATTTGGTTAACACCGGTATTATATCATTTTGTCCATATACATTTTTCAATAATGAAATATTATATGAATATGGACTTGAATAGAACCATGGAACTTCATGGCATTTGCGTACAATTTGAATACAGGTTCATATTAACTACATACACATCACATGAAACGCTTCTATTTAAACAAACGTTTTAATGTACAAGTTTATAGTTAGGTTGTGGTTGTAGATTGTGGTAGAAAGAAAAGTAATGTTAAATAAGCAAAATATTGCCCTATTTATTTAGGTTTAAACCATTGAAACACTGTTACTAGCGTATGGAATTAATGCCATGAACAAGTCCCACACAGTATGGAATTGACGCCAATGGCCAATGGTATGTACGTACAAGTGCGTATCAAAGGTTGTGGAACTAAATAACGCCTATATACGGTATATATTAAGAAAAACTGATCTTTTACTTTTTGTCGTCCGTTTATTCTTATTCAAAATCCAAAGCACGAATGATGTAAGAAATTTTATAAACTTACTTGTTTACTACTCAAAGTCAAATACTTAAAACAAAAGCCCTTATTTGTCTTTCATTTTGTTGGGTTAATGGTCACTTCACCACCATACTATTTCAATAAAACCGACTTCAAAAACAAAACACATTAAAGAGTCTTAAATAAACTCTTGAAAGGACTCCATTTTAGGCAAACCATTTCTTTTTGGAGTCGATGCCCAGATAGATGTCGCTTAAGATGGAACTTGAGAGAGCCCATGCGATGGCACTGACTTCAAAAAGAAATGGTTTGCCTAAATTGGAGTCCTTTGAAGAGTTTTAGACTTTTTAGTGAAAAAAAAAACTTTGACCACAGAAAACTTTCCTTCATATCCAGCCTCGGCGCGCCCCAGCCCTGTTTTATAATAACTTAAGGGGTAAGAGGTAAATACCAATTCAACAAAGTAAATATCATGAAAATCGGTCTACCGTTGTTGAACTATAAAGTAGTGTTACTAATATTACTTTATTTTATATAAATAAGGTTATTATTTGCAACCCCATACATATGCAATAGAATTGGTACTATTGCCTATTCTTTGCCATATGAATTCAGTATTTGTCTAAAATTGACATTTAACTGTTTGGTGATAGAAACAGTTTGCTCATCATATACCACAATTTTATTATGTAGACAATTTTTTATTATTATTATTTTTGTCGATAATCTTGGTCCTAGTATCTGCACATTTTGTTTGATCAAGTTTCGAAAATACAAATTGTATATGATAAAAGATCTTCGTTATAACTCATGAACCTCTTGAAATAGTCGCCATACATATAAATCTTTCTTGTTTATAGTATTAATAAGGATTCCTTTCTATGCAAGTTTACATAACATTGATTAATCATTTAAATACAACTACTAATCGATACAAAAGAACGAATACTTTTTTGTTTTAATTAGAGACCATCGACTATCCAAATGCACTATGGCTTTATGCCTGTTGCATAAAGCCTCAAAGCGAATTGGTCGCCGTATAAAAATTGTGCAAAGCGTGATATTTTCAAATTTGGAATTAGTATCATACACGAAATAAAAGAGTAGCAGCGAAGACAACGAGCGACACACCCTTCCCCTCCGAGCGCTCGGCGCTGTCTGTCAAACTTCGATCGAAGATGATTGTTCGTGACAGCTCCAAATCTCAAATTTATAGGTTACTTTAGTAAGATATTTTGAATATATTGCACAAGATAAAATCAAGAATTTAGATGCTAAGTCAAAGATAGGAACCTCTATAACATGTTTTATCAAATAACACAGAATAAGTGCAATGTATCTCAGAGATATTTGCCTGTCTTTAGGTGCGTATTTTATGCCAAAACATGGTTTCAATTTTGTCTTCATTTGGAATAACCAGAGCAAGAAATAAAAAAAACAGAGTCTACACCTTGTAGACGAACGTAATTCCCTTCAAGTTTATGTTATTTCGATAGCTGATGACAACAACTGATCTAGAAAAGTGCACCAGAAAAACCGTCAATTTGGCTTCTATGATTGCAAATTACAGGCATCTTAAAGATTGAATCAAAAATTCAGAGCTTACATCTTATGTAGATAGCTTATTTCTACACAAGTCAGTCAAAAAAAGTTGTCATTTAAGTCATTTTTGGGAAGAAAACTGCACTTGAACTTTGTTAGAAGGTAGGTGACAGCAGCCTTAATAATGTCCTTCTGCTGTCAGCTTGTCTAAAGACCAATGTACACAGGACCCTATCAATTTATACCTATTTATAGGTAGTTACCAAATAATAAGGTACTGGGTACGGGGCCCTTCTTGAACTCTAAGCTCAAGCTTAAAACAAAACAAATAATTGTTTAATGATTTTATCTTACTACCTTTACATTATTGGCTATAAAACCACACGCTACGACTTGTAGGAACAGAGTATAAATAAAACGTGCTGTCGAAGTACTTATGGTTAACTGGTAGATAATGCTTCTGGCGTTAAGTCCACCATCTTGTTAAATATTTGAATGAAACACATAGCATACGGAAAGTGTCTCGCTTTAGAATATGAAGTACTTTCTTACTCACTTTTGCGAACTAGTTACAAATAAATACGGAACCCTAAAAAGTTTGTAAGTTGAATATTTTCATACATTGTTTGAGTGTTTTGATGCGAATTTGTACTGAAAAAATATTTCATCGTATCCTCTGTACCGCGTTACCATGAGTTTACGACGGTTTTACTCGCTAGCGACTACGTAAAAATGGTCTATGGAAAATTGCACAGCGCCCCTAGCGGTCACTTGCTAAACTAAAAATTTCCATACAAAAAGTTACGTCGTCGGCGTCGTCGCTAGCAAGTAACCCCGACGTAAACTCATGGTAACGGTACTGATTGATAGCTGCTTAGGCACTTGATTTATGGAAAATTTATGTCTTTTTTGCAGCTGAAAACTACGCTGCAAATTTAAGAAATAACAGGTTATGCCATGGAGATCAAAGCAGCTGCTCCATAAGACACCCACACATAAAAAGATCCGACTGATTTGCTAATTTAAAGGTGCAAGATGTAGCATTTGATATTATTTTACCTACGCTACGGTGTACGAATACTCAGAAGAAGTAGTAACTTCGTTTCAAAAGAAGCAGTAAATCTTATAAAAGTATATGTTTGTTGAGGCTATCCCGATATGTGGTTTCAAAAACACCTATTGAAAATGAAGGAACATTCACTAAAAGCTACTATGATTTATTAGACTTCACACTAGACATTAGCCATCGGCGCGCCGACTATGCCGCATTTATAAAAAAATACAGAACACCGAGAACATATTTCATTATAAGCTAAATTAAAACCAGGTTTACATAAACAAACTAATATAATACCTCTATTTGTGGCGTTCTGGCAATAATCTGTTGAGAGAGAGGGTTTAAACACCTCTCGGGAAACGCGGACCTCCACGGTTAACGCGTGTTTACGTTAAACACATAAAATCATTTATGCATGTGAAATCTTTACAGGAATCTATAACAGTGTGGGCTATTTTAAATCCACGAATTTTAGCTATCAGATAGATGTTGAATGCCGATCATCTACTAGGAATGTGTAAATGCGAACTTAGCGTACTCAATTTACTTCGTTAATTAATGTACATACTTGGTACTGTAAGCGAACAAAGTTTAAGTAAGGGTTACTTTCTAAAACAAATCGTATCGTATTATTTGCCACGCAGTAAGAGCCTAACGGTGGATTTTTTCCATTCGAGCGTACGAGTAATAGCACCACATCCAACTCACTAAGTGTTGGGGCAATTACAATGAAAGCACACGAAATAGCTCGAAACTGCGCTCTCTCGCTGTTTTGAGATGGCGACAAAAATTGGCCATGTTTTGGCTAAAAAGTGAAACAACATAGGCTAACAAAATATACTTACTTAGTCATAAGAAAAAATAATCGTTCATAATAATCATAACCTTTATCATAACACATTATTTACGACAATAAGTGAAAATGTCTACAATTGTTTTTTTCACGTCGTTGCCATAAACTTTGTCGTAAAATCGTATTAATTGAATGTGTGTATATTAAAATACTATAAATATTGTGGAAACAGAAAAAATACTATAAATATTGTGGAAACAAAATCATAGTTCGTACACCTTCGAAACACACACGATGGCATTTTGAAGGATTCAAACCAATTCACAATCACGAACCGAGACGTCACACTCGTTCGTTGTATCGCTTTTCGCCGACTGGGGGTAAGATATCCTAATTAGGATCTTTTCACGTCTTCACATAGCGCGCCCGGATAACGTATTTATTACTTTAAAGTTGCCTTTTGACTGTGGGATATAATATATTAATATATATTAAGATATATTTTATATTCCGAGATATATTCGAGTAAACAAATTGAAACATGCAAACCTAATCACCTGACAGAAGAAATCATGACTGAATTGTTTAGAAATTTTAAACAGGAAATAATGGTAATGATGGAAAAGACTGTTGAGAGAGTAGTAGATAACAAAATTAGAGTAATTTCTCAGCAAATTCAAGGATTTCAAGACTCCATGTCGTTCTTGAATGAACAGGTCGAGGAAATGAAGACTAAGCTGAGTGACAACGTGAAAATTACTGAAACACTACGAATCGAAAACCTTAATCTAAATACAACGGTCAGAGATTTATCTCTCAGATTAAACCTCACTGAACAGTATCTGAGAGAGAGCAATGTGGAGATAAATGGTATCCCGGAGCACCGCTCGGAAAACCTATCCAACTGTTTGGTGCAGCTCGCTGCTGTAGTAAATGCCCCCATAGCAGATAGCGACATTCTACAGGTAACTAGGGTGGCCAAACTAGACAAAGAAAGCAACAGGCCTCGCACCGTGATCGCAAAGTTGCGCAGCCCCCGCATGCGAGACGAACTTCTGGCAGCTGTCCACAACTTCAACAAGAAGAACTCGGATCATAAATTATGTACCCACCACTTAGGGCTAGCCGGCGCAAAGAGTCCAGTTTTTGTGGCTGAGCACCTGTCCCCTGCCAACAAATCTCTCCACGCCGAAGCACGCAAAAGGGCCAAGGAAATGAACTATAAATATGTGTGGGTCCGTAATGGCCGAATATTCGCACGGAAGGACGAAACAAGCCAATCCCTGGCTATACGGTGTAAAGACAGTGTAAAACTTATTAAGTAGGTAGTTATTTAGTGCAACCCCATACCCTATACTATAGCATTGTGTATCCGCAGAGCTTAGCATATATTACCAGAACTTGCGTGGTATGAGAACGAAAACGAACGAGATATATCAAAACTTATTGACGTGCTCATACGACGTAATTGTCCTGACCGAAACGTGGCTTAATTCTAGCGTCTTTGACAATGAATTTATGGACTCTAGATATACGGTGTACCGAAGAGATCGATCTATCTTTAACAGTTCCAAGATGGACGGTGGTGGTGTGCTCATTGCGGTCTCTAAAAAGATTCAGTCTACCCGGGTCCCCAAATGGGAAAGCCAATGCGAAGATTTATGGATTGCAATTAACTTTAAGCTGAATGGAATTAGAAAACGCCTAGCAATATGCGGTGTCTATCTGCCCTCACCGTCTAGATTGGATACACAAAATGTATTCACGAGTAACGTCACTGATGTCCTGAGTTGCAATGATGAGGTTGTCCTTCTGGGCGATTTTAACCTCCCTTTTATTCAGTGGACTAGGGATCAACAATCTTCGCGCGTCACCCCTACCAAGTACAGCGAACAAATAGAGTGCGCTCTCGTTGACTTTATGTCCCAAAATAATCTGTACCAATACAACAGCATTCCGAATTGTCGGCATAGGATATTAGATTTAGTTCTTAGTAATATACATGTGGACAGTGTAGTCCAGCCTCTGGATAACCTGAGCAAACTAGATCCCAATCATCCTCCACTTTTGATTTGTATTACGAATACTGTATTTCCAAAGCTAAAAGACACTGATATCATGAAACGCAACTACTTTAAAGCTGATTATGAATCCATTTCAGGTGAACTAAAAGCTATCGATTGGAATCACGTATTTTTAAATTGTACAGATTCTGACCAAATGGTTTCTGCTTTCTATGAAGAAATCAGAATTGTGATTGAAAAACACGTTCCTAAGTACAAATCTAAAAACAAAACGCGCCCAGCTTGGTTTACCCCCTCGCTCATGAAATTAATAGCTGAAAAGAATAAGCTTCGCATTAGATTCCGTAAATATCAAAATCCCAGAGACAAAATAGAATTTGACCTTCTTCGTGAACGCTGCAGGTCATATTTACACAGCTGCTATAGACTTTATATCAGCAAAATGGAAAACGCAATCTCTAAAAACTCGAAAGCTTTTTGGCAGTTTGTGAACAACAAGCGCGGATGTAATAGCGACATACCTGCTGAATTGCACTTGGACAGTATGATCGCAAATCAAGGTCCAGACATCGCGAACCTATTTGCAACTCATTTCTCCTCAGTCTACTCTGATGGGTTGACTGATGCACAGCGGTCCAATTTTTCGGTCTTCGACAGTTTGTCGCACTTGCGTCTGGACGAAGCGGACGTCTTCGAGAAGCTCAAGAATCTCAACGCTGCCAAGGGCGCTGGACCGGATGGCGTGCATCCGATCTTCTTTAAGCGTAGCGCATCTGCTCTCACTTTTCCGCTGACCACAATATTTAATTATTCTCTTGCCAGTGGTAATTTTCCGAGTGAATGGAAGAAAACTAATGTAACTCCAATTTTTAAAAAAGGCGATCGAGGTGATGTCAAAAACTATAGACCCATAGCTATTATATCTTGTGTCTCTAAACTTTTCGAATCCTTGGTGTATCCAGTCATTAACCGTTTCTTAGACAAATTCATCTCGCCTCATCAGCATGGCTTCAGAAGGGGATATTCAGTCCAAACCAATCTTATCTGCTTTGTATCGGACTTATCGTGCAGTGTAGACTGTGGCTCCCAGATCGGCGCTGTGTATACCGATTTCAGTAGTGCGTTTGACAAGGTAAGCCATAGGCTTCTACTGAAAAAACTAGAATCTTATGGCATAAACGGTTCTCTATTGTTGTGGTTCAAGTCCTATTTAGAAAGCAGGCCGCAGTCGGTGGTTATTAAGGGTTATCGATCCCATACCTTCTATGCAAAATCCGGTGTCCCACAAGGGTCCCATCTGGGTCCACTTCTTTTTGTCCTCTATGTCAATGATTTAACATCGGAAATACAAAGCTCGAGTTATGAGTTTTTTGCTGACGACCTCAAAATCTTTAGAAATATTAAATGTTGCAACGATGTTGAACTGCTGCAAAGCGATATAAATAGGGTTAAACTTTGGTGTCCTGCTAACTGTATGACACTAAACGCAAAGAAATGTTCCTTTATTAGGTACACCAGGAAAACGAACCCATTCCCGTCTTCTTACAACATCGACGGGGATACATTACAAGAAGTTACAGAGATTCGGGATTTGGGGGTTATCATCGATTCCAAACTTAAATTCACATCTCATATCGACAGCATTGCCAAAAAGTCGTTCCAAATGCTCGGTTTTGTAATGAGGAATCTGAAACCCTTCTCTTCTTCCACGATCATACTTACTTACAACGCACTTGTTCGGTCTTCTCTAGAGTACTGCAGTGTTGTATGGAATCCTCAATATGTCGTGCACTCGGAGCGTCTAGAGAACGTCCAAAGAAAGTTTACCAGACAGCTGGCTTATAAATCAAGGGGTATCTCTCACAGGTGTCCATATGAGCAACGCTTATCATTTTTTCAAATGACATCCTTGCGCGATCGTCGCCTTCTGCACGATCTAACGTTTTTGCATAAAACTGTCAATGGTTCACTGAGGTGTGAGCAGGTCTTAAATCATGTCTCTTTGCATACTCCCTATCACATACCCAGACATCCTATCACAAACACTTTCCAGCTGCCAACTTGCAGAACCAATCTGGGTAGACACTCTCCATTTGTCAGAATAAGCGAGGAGTATAATAGCATCAACGCTTCCTTATCGGGCTTGGACGTGTTTTTCGATCAACTCAACGGGTTCAGGAACAAGATCCAGAGGCATTTATCTGAGAAAACCTGATAAATCAGCTGCTTCTGCTGTTTTTTTTTTTTGTTAATTATTATTAGTAATTTTAATTGTAACTTTTTTTATTGATTTTTTTGCACTAGTGTAACTTTGTAGTTTTCTTGCCAATGATGTGTATACCTATAATTGGCATATGTAGGAGAATAATACTTTAATTATCTGTAACTAAATGTTGTCTATGTATGCTGTTGGTGTACCATATTTAATAAAATAATAAAATAATAAAATATATCTTTCACCCGCTCTCACTATGGGATATACAGGGTGTCCCGTAAGTAGTGGTTCAACCGAAAACCGTATATGAAAGAGGTCATGATCTATCAGACTAGGCCAACATAGGTTAAGAAAAGTCTCATGGTTTAAGAGTTATTCAATAATTTATATTTTAAAAAATCGACTAACGTCACTTTCGCTGTCACCATTATTTGAATATATCGAAAATTAATGTTTTTTTGAATGATTATAATTTTGGCATAATTGAACTATGTAGCCATATTTTTTTTAATAACTTTAATAGTTTGGTCAGAAAATTACAATATTTTAATTTTTTTGGCCCTAAAAAATTTTACTCAAAAGTTTAAAGATCTGGAGCCCTATTTTTGAATCATTCGCTTCAAGATGGCGAGTGATTTTCGTTCGACGTAGTGTCAAAAGTCATAGAAAAAAAATCGTTTTCGAACGAAAATCACACGCCATATCCAAGCGAGTGATTCAAAAATAGGGGCCCTGTGTTGAAAAAAAATATACTGGACAGTTTGTGCCCAAAAGCTTAGAAACTTCTGCATTTAATGCAGATTACAAAATACTGTAAAAGTTCTACGTTCCGGGTGAAAAAAAAGGATTTTTTTTTAAATCTGGTAACATTTTCAAGACATTGGATCATTTTAATTTTGAACTGTCAGCTTTTATTATGATCCTGAGAGAGGTAAAATATTAAAAAATTAAAACCGGTTAAGTGCGTGTCGGACCCGCGCACTAAGGGTTCCGTGCCACCCTTAATTGAATTCAGGGTCCACTTACTTTCACTTAACGAAAACATCACAATATATTGCGACGGCAAAAATAACTTTGTTTTTCATAGTGTTTGTATGAAAGACAAAGTTATATTTGCGGTTGATAAAAATGTGCAATATCTCAAAAACTACTGGTTCGATCTCCTTCAAACCAATTTTCGTTGCAAGTTTTTGTTGAGATCTACATCATATATTTTTTCCAAAATTTTTACTTTCTTAGTTCAAAAGTTAGATGGGGGGGGACGCCCATTTTACCACTTTGGAAGCGTCTACATCACAAACCTTATACTTTTAGAAAAAATGATTTAAGAAACCTCAACATCATTTTAAAAGACCTATCCATAGACACCACACATGCATAGGTTTGAGTAAAAAAAAATTTTTAGGTTTTAGTTTCATGTATGTGAGCCCCCCCTTAAATATTATTTTTTCTTACTTTTTGTATCTGAATCGAAAAGCGGTGAACAAAATACACCTACCTACTAAGTTTGAACTATGTGACGCTCATAGTTTCAGAATAAAGTGGCTGTGACATACGGACGGACAGACAGACAGACAGACAGACAGACAGACAGACAGACTTGACGAAACTATAAGGGTTCCGTTTTTTGCCATTCGGCTACGGAACCCTAAAAAACAGGTAAGTAGGTAATATTGCAAAGTTAAGATAACTCCTTTTGTCTCTGTCCTTTAGTAAGTTATACACATTTAAAAAAAAACGGTTGTTCATACTACTCAACATTATGCGATTATGTTGAAACGAATAATTTAATTTATTATTTTAAGTGAATATGATGACTGACTGTATAGCATAAACGACATTACTTATCATATTGTAGGTCTAGGTATTCATACACAGCCAACTGATACTCAAAACAATGAGTATTCAACGTAAAATTAATAAATACCCAGCATTTTTAATAAACACCTGGGTAAATTAGGTAAAAATCAATTTTTACCTACCGGGTGGGAATAAATTGGATAAATATCCACCGGATTTTTACCCACCCTCCCATCTATATACCACCGGTTGCTTCCCCAAACTTTATAAGGGTCCTAAACGCTTCAAAAGCTTTCCAGTCTATCTAAGACTCTGTCATACATATGAGTCTTAAGCCGGCTGTACACATGGGGCCAAGGTGTTGGGCCAACGTGTTGGGCTAACGTGTAGAGAGCTACTTGGCGGTATGTTGGCTTAATTGGTCTAGTTGGCGCCAACATTGGCAGGCCATCCGAATAGTGTCGGTTATGTTATCTATAGTGCGACAAGGATCTTCCTGACGTTGTCAGGGGGGGCGCTTATTCAATGGAGGGTAACCAGAGCATGAAAACCTCCCTTAATTCAGGGAGTCGATTATTTATTAGGGTCTTTTTATTTATTACCTTTTATAACGAATTTTTATTTATCCCACCATAGCAAAGTCAAAGAAAAGAGTTCTTGGAATGGAAATGTCATCGAAGGCATAAGAGACATACCATGTATGTTCCATCGATTTAAGATGCAAAACAGTTGTATCAACAATAAAAACCATTAAAAATTAAAACTTTATTTAAGGAGTTTAGCTCTATGGTATTTAAAAATAGTAATATTAATAGTTTACACAGAGCACGTTCGAAAATAAAACAAGAGAAAAATCGGAAAATCTCTCGTGAGAGTGGGGAGATTTCGCTACACTCGATCTGGCAGCCGTATTTTTGAATTTGACAGCGTTAGTTCCGACTGTCACCGTTGGCCAGAAGATCCATGTCGCACTGTATGGCGAGTCGCCTACAGTGCGACAAGGATCTTCTGGCCAAAGGATGACATTGACGGGGGGCGCTTATTCTTGAAAGGGTAGCCAGAGCAAGAAAGTCTCCTTTGATTCAGGGGGTTGATTATTTATTAGGGTCTTTTGTATTTATTACCTTTTTTAACGAATATTTTTTTACCCAACCATGGCAAAGTCAAAAAGATTTCATGGATGGAAATGTCGTAGAAGGCATTTTCTACCATAAGAGGCATATAATGTATGTTCCACCGATTTTAGACGCAAAACAATTGTATTATCAATAAAAACCATTGAAAATTTAAATTTTATTTCAGGAGTTTAGCTCTACGGTATTTAAAAACAATAATGTTAAACTTTACACAGAACACGTACGAAAATGAAATAAAAGGGGAAATCGGAAAATCTCTTGTAAAATTGGGGAGATTTCCTACACTCGATCTGGCAACCGGATTTTTGAATTTGACAGCGTTAGTTCCGACTGTCACCGTTGGCCAGAAGATCCATGTCGCACTGTACACTACATGTCACCTGCTATAATCTGTGGTGTCTAATTTTTGGCAATCAATTACTTAGCAAGCTGTGTGTGTTTATGGTTTTTTTGGTCTGGTTTTCTTCTTCTTCTTTCATTCAGGTCAAGAAGTCAGTCATTGGAGTGTGCGTGCATCGTTTTTATACTTGAATCTAGCTAGATAGTTATTTCAGATACTGTAAGTAAGTAACAGGTTCCTTACTAACTGTACAAGTGGACGAATAACTGTAATCAATGCCATACATATTGATAAGAGGCAATCTTGCATCGTATGGGCATAAAAACCCCTGGCGTGTTTTGGTGTCCGGACTGAAAGGTAGATTGCAAATAAATTGTTTACTGGAAGATAAGATAAGATTGCGAATGTAGCCGGCTCAATTATTTATTTGTCTGCCTTATACTTATGTCGTAAATTCTCTTCGTTACAGCTGGCGATATAGAGCAGCTGAAGAGATTTGCGTGTGGCGGATACTGCGACGATTCAACAATTGTGTACCTGCAGCATCCTTGTGTTATTCTTAGTGCTTTAGAGGTAAGTGCTGCTATTTTGCTGAATTTTGACTCACCTTCTGGGGTAAACAAGGCATGACTCACATAAGATAATCAATAACATTGCAGGTATTGGGTTACAAGGTTGTCGCGTCCAGTTCCACGGCGGTAAAACAAGATTATAATGAGTACATGTGGACAATGAGGAAGGAATTTTCAGAGCCAGAACCTTCTATTATTGTAGAACAAGATAATATCACAAATTTCAGTAAGGAAGCTATGCACTTAGGCAATTACCAGCACCAAAATAAAGACGACGAGGTTTAAAGTTATACAAGAACATATAGTTTTTGACATTTTTATATTTTGTAGTATTGAGTATGGATACAAAAGGTAGTCAAAAATTTCCAGCTGGCACTTTACCCACTTCACCATTGATGAAAAAAGATGGGGCTCAATACATCGCAATCAAAGGTTCATTGCATGCTACTGATTGTTCTGTTTTTGGATTAGATGAAGAAGAAGTTAAAGGTCTGTCCAAGAAGTATGAAGTTGGTTTGAATGGGTTTTCAATTAAAGATAATGTTGTCCATGTCATTAATTCATTCAGTAAACTCGGGTACAGAATAATTTCAAGCACTGGAGAATCTGAGATTACCTGGACCATGCAAAAGGGGTTCTAGGATTGGAATCATTATTGCACCCTTGTTTTTTTAATATAAACTTATAAAATGGATCATGCACATGTTTGCGATCACACAAACTGCACATCTAACTCTAATCAATCACTTTGCCAAACATTATCTGAGATGGATTGGGAGAGGGGATTATGGAATGCAGGTAATTGTTTACGATCTCTTATGAATATTATATTTATTTGCTTAATCCGAAAGGATACAATTAAATGTAAGCTGTGATGTTTTATAAAGCAATTTAAATTTTCAGCATTTAGCGGCGATAAAGAGAGAGTAAACTCTTTAATTGCAAAAGCAAAAAATGCCCCTGAAACAGTCAATGCTCCTGATAATTCTGGATACACTGCACTTCATTATGCTGCACGAAATGGGCACATTGATATTTGTGAGATTTTGTTAAAAAATGGTGCTTGCATCAATGCTCAAACCAAAAGTGGTAAAGCGACGCCCCTTCATAAAGCATCGGCAGCTGGTAACAAACATTACATTTAAAACAGTAAAATTATGTGTTCTCATATTCTTTTTAAAAATCCTTTTTTATTATTTTTAGGTATGGCTATTGCAGTAAAATACCTCATTGATGCGGGAGCCACAGTAGACATGCAAGATGTTGATGGTAAGACAGCTCTACACAAAGCAGTGGAAAACAGTAAGTTTGAGCTGGTCAAGATTTTGTTAGATGCCTGTCCCCAATTGCATCACATCAAAGATAATAAAGGACATTGTCCTATAATACCTGAATAAGGTAATTTATTTGTAGTCTGTTTTTCTTTGCTACTGGAATATTGTAAACTATCTTGACTGACATTCCTTTTTAACAAAATATTTCATTTTATAATAGGATAAACACGAATCTAACTACTCTTTTATATCAAATACCTAATAAATTTTATTTACTTTAAAAAGTTTTATAAAAATTGATAACAATGTTCAACTAACAAAGAAAAATAGACTTCAACAAGTATGCATGCACTATCTGTCTAATGTATTTTGATATTATGTGCGATTTTACGTATTTTTATTTGATAATGCAGGAGCGTCATGCATTGGTAGATGTATGTTGGAAATAAATGAAATGAAATGAAAATGGTTATTTATATTATATGTTTTAACTTGAATGTGGATTTGCCCTAACTACATAAAACAGTTCTGTTTTTCATGTAATATTTTATCGTTATTAATTAATAATTTTAATTAAAAAATACTTTAAACAATATTTATATAGATAGATTGTTAATTAAGTTTGTTATTATTCTTATAAAATATTTATAATTTCTTGAATTGTTGAACATTCCATTCCAAGGCATGCACTGTTTGTACTAATTAAAATAATTTGTAGGTCCTATTCACACTTGGTACTACATCAACCTACCTTGTCTTGAATATAATTAAAAGGTGCAGGATGTACTATTGTAATACTATAATTTACTACATAGTCAGTTATTATTTAATAATCAACCAATGTACTGCTTCCGAGTGTACGCCTACTTACAGGCGCACTATAAGGCGAATTAATACTTAACACGTTCCGGGACACTATTCCAGACACAATAGATGTTTTATTGTTTTCACGCCTGTACGCGTTCACTGTCCCGGGACGTGTTAAGTACTCTTTATGAATGAATAACGAAAAAAAATAAAATAATTGCCCACCATAGAGAAGCAGCTAGCTAGTGTTAACAACATATTACTGCAGGCTTAACATTTTATTAGCCACTAGCATGCTAAAATCGAAAAAATAGAAGGATTGCTTACACCACATACATTGATTCTATACTTTATTTTCGTTTTTTATTCAATGTACATACTGATGTCAAAATAAGTGTATTAAAAAGGGTATTAAATATATGTTTACATGAGATGAGAAAGAAGGTTATTCTTTTGTTCACTGCTTTATATTTCTTAATTATGATTCTTTTTGCAATCCACTTGTCTATAGTTTCAAGATAAACTGGTCTAAAAATTCCCTTCTTTTATGAGTATCGAAATATAGGTTATAGTTTTAAGTAAAAAACATACATTACTCAGTAAGATATAATTATATTACTAGAGTATACATCCCTGTATTTTTAAGATTTTGTATTTTATAATAATATTATCCTTGCTAAACTAATGTTTCAAAATACATATAATTAAATTGAACATTTATTAGCTTTCAGGAGGTTACCCATTAACATACTTTGGGTTGGTTTTGTTACGAACTTTATCCATAATAGTAACATTTACATCGACTATAACAATATCATATCATTTAATTAACCTCTCCTGTATGTTTGACAGATTATAAATAAACATTGGTTTAATCATTTTTTTATGTGTTGAGTGCATTGCATCCATGCATTTATAATTCACTATGATAATACCCCTTAAGTATCTTCAGATCGTCCCCATAAGATGATGATAATAATAATGTACATATCTACCGAAACGGTTTCTTTACTAATAGGAGTGCATTTGTGGTTATTGAATCTTTTGTGAATTGCCATTCACAATGTTTTGTAAATCTTTTTGTATTTGTAACAATTTAATGTCTTAAATAGCACACATAAGAATATGGGCTACATGTATACTGCCCTTAGTAGTTTAAAAATGAATGGAGATGGGGGTAAGCTCCCCTTTTTAATTTTTCATATTTTTTACCTACTTACTGAAATGTATATTTTTGTCAATGTATTTCGGTCTTTATTGTACTAATTTTATATGACCTCAAAATGAATCTTTGTAATCAGCATTAAATGAAAGTATTCTGTTTTAACACTAATAAATAACAAATTAACCATAAGTAATGTTTTATTTTATATTATATTGTGATACCTAATATCTACATATTCATTTCTTTAAGTAGAAAAACTTACATAAGTTGTTTTACATAATGAAATAAGATTTAACTTGGTATAATTATCTGGTGAGATCGTCAGTAAGCGTCCGATGTTGTTATGCAGGACAGGAACTTCGCTTTTTTTAGATTAATCTTCATCAACTAACCAGTCATATTCTTCTTCCATCGTGAGGAACTTCTTCAAGCTATGCGGTAGAGGTAGGCTTTTGATATATGCAAACAGGCCCATGTTTCTGCATGATCGTCGTATATTTATCCTGCAAATATCTGCCAGGCTTAGTGGTTTCCTAGTGATGGTTTGGAGCCAGTGTGCAGTGGTGCCGGGCTTGGGATTCGGTTCGAAGGCTTCCGGGAACGGTAGGTAGTGCCCCGCTTTGATGAGTAAGTTCGCAAGATCGGAGCTTCGTCGCCGGCTCGCTATACTGAGGTTGTCAAGGCCGCATGTCCGCACGTCGCAAGAGTTGACGTCAGCCCCGTGTCTGGTAAGCAGCAATGCGGCACGGTCTCTGAAAAGTTGCATTTGTATTTTAATGACTTAGACACGACAATTAACATCACATTTTCTATTTCTATGACTTAGACACGGCAATTAACATAAACACACAAAAGATTCGAGGTGCTCAGTGGGCATGTTAGCAACTTAGTCGTGAGTCTATTGTGTCTTAGAGATAGAGAAAGATATACAGCGCGCCGCTTTATCGGTAAGAGATAGATATAGGAAAATGACGACACAGTTGATAACACGCCGACTATAGTTACGAAACTTCATATTACTGTTGTTTATACGTACAATGATAAAGTCAATAGTCTAGCAAGCGCATATTAACATATAGGGGTGATCCTTACCGATGTAGTAATAAAGCCCTATTTAAAGGCGTATCTCCAGTAAGAGCAGTGTGATTCAGATCAATTTTATACTCAATTAGGCATATTAACAATTCCTCAAACTCTTCAGTGCTTTCTATACATTCCACAGCAATGTGCAATGCATTAGCACCCGTGATGCTATTAGTTGCATTGACATTTGCGCCTGTAACAAAGAAAGGGAACCTGTTTATTTTGTGTGATATTATCAAATTGATGACTTTTTATCATTCAATTGTCTTTTTGGAACCGCTCGGTCTTGTTATATAAGTCTAACTAACTGGTGCTCAGCTTTGCAATACGCAAATATCAGATGAATTTGGAAGGCTATCGTTAACGAAGAGCTCCTTAATCACATTGGTAAACCGCGAAATTGAGACCTCGCCTGCGGGGTACAGGGGCGCGGGGGGAGGCGAGAGCGGGGTTTGTGAGAGGTGCGGGCGGCAGGCACATTCTTTACAAAATTCAGTACGCTCGCTACACAGGTAGCGATAGCATCTGTTGACAGTTGCGAACGCTTTGACAGAAGTACACAAGAGAATACTGTCTGACTGAAGTCTTAAGATGAGTCGCAGTATATTCGGACACAAAATCTATATTATTGTATTTTTTGTCGTGTTTTTTTTTAAATTTCTATTTTACATCATTCTGCACTGCACTTGCACTTGCACCTGTTACAATCTTTGTACATGACCTAAAGTTGTAGCACTTTTATATATTCTGTGCTAAAGTATCACTGGGGAAGAGAATGCTCTTAGCATTAAGTCCACCGTTTGAACACTGTAAAATAAAAGTGTTTTAATAAAGGCTCTAAATATATACGAATATTTGAGAATAAAATATAGATCTAAATTCAGTGGAATATAGATATGAATATGAACTAGATAAGTATAGACTCAAAAAAACTGTCGCAAAAGTTACCAGGGAATGTTATTTGAAGTTTTTAATTTTGCCAAAAAATTATCTTATTTTAAGATTCCATTTTATATATTGATCAAAATCCACGGCTCTGAATGATAATATTTAGTATAAATTCACTCTCATTGGTGTAATTGTATCGAATCGAATATATTTTTTCCAATAAGTTATGTACTCGTAATGTTATAATAATGTGTCGACACTGACGACCACCATTGTGACCACTGACGTCACATATCTTAAGAACTGTCGCGGCAAATTTCGTCTCTTGTGTATCCCCGCCGCCCGCACCCCTTACAGTCCCCGCTCTCGTCTTTCCGCCCGCACCCCTGTACCCCGCAGGCGAAGTCTCAATGATGAAGCGGTTTACCTATAGGTAGGTTCGGCAAGCAGAGTTTCACCTTCGACGAATAATTTCCTTCGAAGAATAATTCAAATATGGAACGTCATTTCGGATTTAGCAAATAACGCTCACCAGGAGCTCTATTTTTAAATCACTCGCTTCAAGATGGCGAGTGATTTACGTTCAAAAACGGGTTTTTTTATGACTTTTAATTCATCTTCGAACGAAAATCACTCGCCATCTTAAAGCGAGTAATTCAAAAATAGGGCTCCAGAACGTGTTTAAACATAGTAAAACAGGCCAAATTGTAAAAAAGTCGCTCGGCTAAAGTTGTAATGTGAGAGAAGGCAACGGCGTCTGTGCGCTGCAGCCGAAATACCTACCCGCAACATAATGTAAAGGAGCTCTAAATTAATGTCTTTTAAGGGCTGATTGACATGACATGCATAATAAATTCAGTAAATTTCTATTTAGTTGATTACCCCTTTCAAGTAAGCTGCGGGCATCCTTAGGTTGCGATAAACGCGCAGTCAACAAAAGCGGTGTATCGCCATTGTCGTTATGTAAATTGACTCCGCACCCAGCACTCGCTAGCATTTTCACAATGTCCTCCTGAAAGTAGACAGTAAAAAGTTCATTAGAGAACATATGTTTTTAAACTAAATCATACACACGATGACATTAGGCTCAATATTGTTAACAACTCTAAACACATGTATATTATGATAATAAATAATATTATTATCCTACACTATAGTATTTGGTGCAATTTTATTATCTATTTACAACACTCTCCTGCACCCATTACAATCTCTCTGCATGACCTAAAGGTATGACTGGGAGAGAATGCTTTTAGCATTAAGTCCACCTTTTGTACACTTATTTGTGCAATAAAGTTTTTAAATAAATAAATAAAACAAGCAAAGAGAATCGGACTTTACTGACCTGACGCTGAATAATAGCATTATGTATCAATTTATGTGAATGAGTGACTCTAGCACCTGCTTTCAGAAGGAGTTCAACTATTTCTGGGAACCTTTGCCATACAGCTTCACAAAGCGGCGTGTAACCTGAAAAATATTACAATAAAAATAGATATAATGGAATTTATGGTTATCCAACTGAGACGACGCGTATGGTTTAGTGGTTAGGCGCTCTTGATAACGAAATCAGCGGTCGCGGGTTCGAATCCCGCAAGGGGGCAAATGTTTATGCAATGAACACGAAAATTTGTACCCAAGACATGTTTAATGTATTTAAGCGAGACGCCTCCGTCATAATCGTTGTCTGATATTCGTAACACAAAAAAACAAAATTCCCGGCTTCGAGACCAAGCCAGCTGGTGTGTTGTCTGGCGCATTTCCATTTATTTATTCCAACACCGTTACGAAAACATGAAAGAAACACATTTTATATGTAAATACATGCGGTTCACCATGCAGTTTGTTTACACACTACAATGTACGCACAACCTTAGTCACTAATATGGTTCGTGGCGTAGTTTCGCAATCGATCTCGAAACATCTTTTATCACCCCAAAAGTTATGGTTATTGAAAGTAAAAGATCAATAAAAACTCACCATGTATTTCTTCACTGTTTACATTAGCACCAGCATTAATAAGATGCTCTACTATATGAACATGACCCCTCATGATAGCTAAATATAAAGGAGTCCTTTCATTCGTATCTCTAGCTTCCATGTTAGCTCCATCCCTGACTAGAACATCCACCTACGAAAATAGTAAAACAATGTTAAATCATAAGTCATAATAACCTTAATTATTTAATGAAAAAGATGTAATCACACCAAGAACTTGCTACTACAATAACTATGAACATTTAGCATGCATTAATAAATAATTGATCACTTAGGACCACTGAAGACCCGATATTAAAAGTGTGTATTACATTACATTCAAAGCATAGGAGTCTATGATTCAAAGCCAAATAATGCACTGGTTGGTGCACATTGCAAGTTTTACTAAAAAATAAGGAATTTTCAATAAATGTAGGTAGATTATGATGGGTAGAAAATTATATTTCACATCACAAACCATTTCCATAGACCCTGATGATGCTGCACAATGGAGAGCAGTCAGCTTGTCATGGGTCTTATTATTGACATTACTACCAGCACCAAGAAGCATTTTTGCAATTTCTTTCTGACCCTCTATTGCAGCTATATGTAATGGTGTTAGGCCTTCTCCAGCGGTTACATCTACTTTACAACCTGAAAATTATATATATATTATTTTCAATTTAAATATTACAAAAGCAAAGAAAATAAAAAGCATAGTCTAACATTATTTGGATAATATGCATTGATTGTTTTATAAACATGCATAGTAAAATAATTTGAGTATTACCAAATTTTATGAGCAAATGAACAATTTCTTTATGGCCACGTTCAACTGCGTAATGAAGGGCTGTTCTCATATACGAGTCTTGCTGATCAACACCATATGTTGCTGCTGAAGCTGAGGCTATTGCTGCACCAGTACGCTCTAATATTGCAGCATACCACCTGTCAACACAACCAAAATTAAAAAATACAAGGCTGTATAAATTCAGAGATTCACTTTTGAAGTCCAGGAACTGAACTTCACCTAACATTATTTAACAGTTAAAAAGTACAATTTCATTTTTAATGGCTCTATGAACATAAGACAAGGGGACACAGTCACATTATAGTGTGTCAAAAATAAATTACCATTAATAAAAAGTTTCATTTTAACAGTGAATAAGAAATACACACACATTCCTCTAATTATAATACTAAAACATGAACATAGAATGTCTATGTTCATGTTTTACCTACCTATCCCCTAATTATTATAGTATATTATAAGAAGAAGTAAGAATACTATTTTAAATACTTACTTGTACATAGATGTCCAGGTTTCGTCTTCACTAGTGTCAACTACAGGTGTGTCACTATCAATTTCTTCATCCCACTCTAGATCAGATTGTGGTGATGGTGTCAAAGAAGATGCGTTTATGACACTTGAAACTTTACTTTCATCACTACTCGAACCTTCACTATGAATGACAACAAAGTAACCTTGGTTTTTGTCCGACTTCAAGTTCTCATGTTGTTTACCAGTATTACGATAATTTAAACCATCTTTAATTTTCCTGTCATTTATATTCTTGTATTTTACAACAGTTTCTATATGACCACTGCGCTGATACTTTCTCTTATTGGATTTATGTCTTTTTCTTGTAATTATTGTCGATGGTGTTTTTGGTACACTATTAGATAATGTAGCTTCTATCAAAAGTTTAGCTATTTCGAAATTTCCAATATGAGCTGCTTCACCCAAACTCGTTTTGCCGAAGCATGTAGTTTTGTTAGGATTAGCACCTGAAAAAATATGGCACTGATGAAATCAAAATGGATAAAACTACAAAAAATGGGTATACAAAATAAACATGACTCTAGCAGCATAAATAGCATAAATTTTACTTCCAATTTTAGTACTAATACAATTCATATCAGCCCAGGCTGATGAACTGTTCACAATTTGGACTTCAAACCTGCACCTTACCTTTAGATAACAAATGTGCCACTGTTTGATGATCTTGTAATAATACTGCTTGATAAAGACCATCTTCTAATGTTTTTTCCATTTTCCTCTACTTACATTATTAAGTAAGTTTGTTTGTTTTTCGAAAGTTCATGTACTTTTATTAGGAACGTAGGATTTGGTTCCATTCGTAGTCGTGGATTATGTCGTAGACCGTAAGAAAGAACTAAATCCATCAAGCACAGGAAACGTCCTTCTAAACAACATCAAACATGGTAACAATAATACTTACAATTCAATTTTAAATTCCATCCAATTTAGTCAAAAAACATCTATTGCAAACAAACAAACAAATGGATCGATCAAAAATCTATTGATTGATAATAAAATAATAACCACAGATTATAGATAGGTAACTTAGGTATGGAGGAGGAACTGACAAATTTACTGCGTTCAGAAACAACTCCCTCGACTCGACTGAGGAGAGGAGGAACCCTCAAAAAAAGTTTCGAGGATACCTCAAAATCGGTATAACTGTCGCAGGCAAATCGTATAATTCGGCCGTTTACTTATGGCGTCGTCAGTTTATAAACGCTTGCGGAAATGCAAAATGACGAAGGCAAAATGTATAATGCCGAGTCATTATAATATATAATATAATGCCACCCACAACATTTTAATCTACAAACGAAACGCATTATACATAATGCCGAGAAAATGTAGAATTTAGTTCTTTTTCGCACCACGGGTGTCGCTATTGAGCATTAAACTGTGATTGAAAATCAATGGAAACACGACGTGTCACGTACGTGTATGATTATGATTGATGTTATGCGTGGTAATAGTGATTTCAATGAAGTTTTTCATAATGAAATACAAGAATTGTAGAATACTCAATCTAGAACGATAAGAAATCCATGGAACAATGACAAAAATTTTAAGGGTATCCGGCATTCCGGCACGAACTAACCAACCAACCAACGTCGTCGAAATTATGACAATTGAACAGTTACCAATTTGCCCTCTGCATTTTACACATCCCCGAGCGTTTATAAACTGACGATGCCTTGCTGCGACTGCGCGCGACCGTCAGTCGCGGTCGCGTCCGATCTTAGATTATGTGTCCGATAGTATACTCTTACTAATCTGTGATGTTTCCAAACCAACATGCCTTCCTGACAGCTGTCTCTCAGTAAACTTGTTTGACATTGACAGTATATTTCTCAGTCAGTAATTACTATTACTAATCTGTGTCAGTAAAAGAGACAGAGCACAGCACAGATGGCGCCGCGTTTATTTTTGGATTGCGATTTGGGATTGCTTTTGGTGAATTAGTAATTTGAGTGTAACTATTTGTGTATTTAATTAGATTTTCATTAGTGTATTCGTCGAAATATGTGGTTTTCGACAGTAAATCGACCTTTCCAATAAGTGTTGTCCCTTGGTAGGTACTGTGCTGTGTGACCATTATAGATTTGACATATTCGTTCTTCCTGTTTCTCGATGCAAGCTATAAACCCTAAATTAGATTTATTTCGCGTCGAAAAGAATGAAAATACACCTTCTTAAAGAACCAATTCATCAAATTTTGGCTTAGGCTTTGCCAGTATAATATGGATTAATAGTTCATGATTCATCATAACACTACTTATTGTGGCATTTCAGCCCTTTTATGCGTTGTTTATAATTTTCACAATATTCAATTAATTTATACACCATAACACTATGCATAATATCTTCACATTTCAGAAATTATGGTGCTAGATTTCAACCAACATGACCACTGAAAATTGTCTTGTCAAAGCAATATATTCCTTCAAGGGTAAAAATAATGATGAGTTATGCTTCAAAAAGGGTGATATAATCACTGTTACTCAAAGGGAAGAAGGCGGGTGGTGGGAGGGCACTTTGGGTGAAACTACAGGATGGTTTCCCAGCAATTATGTGACAGAGTATAAAGGTAAATATATCAGTCATATTCTTTCCCTTTTCTTTATCAATAAGAATTTAACCTATTTTATTTTGTCCAGATCCTACTGGTTCTGTGACTACATCACCAATTCGCGCTGCTTCCGAAATACAAGCCTTTAGAAATGTGGTTCTTAAAGATATCATTGATTCTGAAAAAGCTCATGTGGCTGAAATGCAAGGACTTGTCAACAACTTCCTGCAGCCCCTTGAAAAGAGTGAAATGTAAGTATGACAAAATTAATTACCTAGTAAATACTTTGAAAATATACAGGTTCAAATTCAATTTGTTCTACTCCATTGTGTTTCTAGGCTTACAAAAGATGAATTCAAGCAGTTGACAGGAAACATAAATGAAGTTCTACAAATCCATGAGCAGTTTTTAAGTTTGTTAGAAGAATGTTCTATGAAAACAGGCCCAGATCAAAGAGTTGGAGGTCTGTTCCTACAGTGGGCTCCAAGAATAAAATCTGTTCACCAGACATACTGTGCTGGTCACCCCAAAGCTGTGTGCATTCTTGATAAGTACAAGTAAGTTGTAAAAAAACTCATTTCACTTAAATTATGTGTGTACAGATAACAGCTCTTTATGTTTAGTGACTATAACTATAAAATTTGATATTTCAGAGAGGAATTGAACACATGGATGGAAAATGCTGGTGCAGTGTGTCCTGGAGTGCTAGTTCTCACAGCGGGCTTGTCCAAGCCTTTCAGAAGGCTCGGAAAATATCCGGCTATGCTGCAAGAGCTGGCCAGGCATGTGCACGAAGCTCACCCGGACAGGGGTGATACACACCGAGCATCAGTGGTTTATAAAGACATTGCTGTAAGTGTATTAACAGCCTTAAAAATATGGTTTCTTTCTTACTGGTGAATTGATGTTGCCTGCTTGGTTATCTTAGCACACAACTGCCAAAGCAGTAGTACTAATACTATGATGATAGTAAAAGACAAAAAAATGGTTTACAAAAGTTTTTTAATGGTATATTATGTAGATTCTAAAGAAGGGTGTAACAAAAAGCCTAATGAAACAGAATAGCATGTATTCTATCAATTTTTACACTCATATCCTTCGAAAGCCCCCATATCTAGGAAATGACTTGTTACTAAGATATTGATGCTTTATTGCCTCGTTAGGCCTTTTGTTGCACCCTGTAGTTTGTATAAACAATATTTAATGCACTATTATCCAACTTTTACTATATTTTTTTGATAAATGCTCATGTACATTGCGTTGTCCACAGAGTGGTTGCGCAGCGCTACGTCGTCAGAAAGAGCTAGAGCTCCAAGTAGTGACGGGCGAAGTGCGAGGCTGGCCAGGCGGCGAGCTCGCGGCTTTGGGTGACGTGCTACACATGGGCAGTGTGGCTGTGGGCCCATCTCATCAAGATCGGTACCTGGTGCTGTTCCCATCTGCGTTGTTGTTGTTGTCTGTCAGCAAAAGGGTCTCTGCTTTTGTGTATGAGGTAAGAGTCTAATAAGTCGCCATTCACAATGGTATTACTTTTAATCATGTATTAATTAGTAAATATTACGCACTACAAATAAAGAGGGTATCCTTCTCACACAGGTTTTATCTAAACCTAAAAGAAGTAATACCATACCACCCATGTCATGTAGAACTTGCAAAAAGTTACAACTTTTTTTTTATGCTATAATAACTTTATAACTTAAAAATATACTTAGTTCTAGCATCTATATTAAGAAGGTGGTATCCATTTCTTATAGTACAGCTCATTGTTTTAATTTTTTATCAGGGTTGTCTTCCACTAACGGGTATCACAGTTTGCAAATTAGAAGACACTGACACAAGAAAAAATGCATTTGAAATTAGCGGCCCGATGATAGACACGATAGTAGCCGTGTGTCAAACGAGAGCCGAAGCCGACAACTGGGTCAGCTTGCTGCAGAAGCACTCTAACTCCAGCAGCCCCGCCCACGAGCCTGGACAGCCACAGTCTTTACCACACGTAAGTACTATGCACATTTAATGACTATCTTATAAATTCCAGCTACTGGTTTCCACATTATTAAGGTTTTTTATAATGTCCTATAGTTGACCCGCTCTCCGTCCGAAGGAGCGTTGTCTAGCATCAACAATAGCCGCCGCAGTCTCTATCACGTGACGCTACCGCCGCCCAGTTACCCTTCTGCATCTCCCTATTATTCGTTAACAAAGTATTTCGCGAGACTCGTCAAGAAAAAAGTCATAACCAGACAAATGTTGCGTAAATTGTTACATGAACGGACCTGGGCTAAAGCTTTAGAGTTGTCCGGCCTGCCTGTAAGGAGGAGACACAAAAATCATATACGACTACGAATAGATAACGACGGCACTGTCGAAACGGAGACAGAGTATTCGGATAGCGACAGCGAGAGAGAAACTGAATCTGCTGAATCGTACACGACGTCTAGCTGTACGGACACAGCGGCGATGTCATCCTCGAAAATGTTTAGACAAGACGCTATGGACAGCGCGAGTCCCCGCGCCGTGTCGTCTTCTTGTAGCAGCTGGGGCAGTAACTATGGTTACGTGCGGTGTATCGGCAACAGTCCTGACATGCATTTTGATGTGAACCAACCAGTGGGTGACTGTACTAAGAATATTTTTCAATCATTGTCTCCAAGCCGTAACCACAATAGCATTGACATAGAAGGTTATGCACCCGGCGATTTGAACAGTCTTCACATTTTAAAACAACATTCCGAAAGTACAGAAAATTCAAACTTTGAATTACGACCATACATGGCATGTGAAGATTTAGTAAATATGGACCAAAATACACAGATTGACACCCTTGGTAATGAAGAATTTGATTTTCTTCCTACAAGGCGCAGTTTTCCGAATTGTAGAGGTAAAATTGATGCTGTCCCAAAACTATGGAAGTCAACTGAAGAAAAATATTGCCAAGACGAAGTTGACTGTAATGATTCTATAACAACAAATCTTTTGAAACATTTAGCCCCTCCCTCACCCAAACAGTTTCGAGAGTATAATCCAATAGATTCGATTATACTCGACCCACCTCCAATGTTTAGAAACAAAGAAGACGACATGAAAATCTTAAATGTCAACCTTAATACCGATATACCATTTAGAAAGCACTCTCTAAACTCGGACAAAAGGATAAGGCGATCATTATCCAAATCTATGGTTGAGACAGAGAGTGCCAATAAAAATGACGAGAGACGAGTCCAAAGAATGAGCTCACAGTCTGAAAATAATAAAGGTAATAAAAAATGTGAGTGCTGTAACAGATCTTTGTGTCCTAGTCCGAGATCTTCAGATTCGGGTGTTGTTGGAAGTTGCAACTTAGCTTCCCCAGAATTGAACATGCACGATGACCCTAACTCGGTCAATATTGAAAACGATTCTGATAGTCAAGAGAAAAAAGTTGAATACATGAAAAGATCTCTGAGTAAACTTCATCAAGAGTCCTATGACAACGAACGTCGTAAGAAGTTGACGTTGTCTGAAATAGAAGCGGATGCGTTCGAAGACCAGTGTAGGTGCACTTCACCTTTTGGGTCCACCGCAAGAACTTCCTGCGTGACAAGCGTCACCTCAGAAAATAGTCTCGATGTGATGGATACGTCGAACACCAATCTGAAATCTACTTTTACCGCAAACCCACCTGTAACGACACCCCAGATAAAAAGAACATCCATAAGGAGAAACATTGAACTATACGTTCCGGAAATAAAGCTGAAGCCAGAACCTCCTCCGCGCATTTACCGCAAACCGAGTGCCCATATAGAGGTGCCGAAGAATGTGCGCCAACACATGCCGAGTCAGTGGAGCACGCTGAACATAACCGAACGGACGAAGCCTAGTTTACATTACCATATGCGCATATACAGGGACAATTCTGAGCGTGGTAACGTTGAAAGACAGTCCCGAGGGAACATACCTCGAAACCGTGACGTGTTTGATAAGGAGAATAACGTTAACGAGTCTGGTTACGGCCAGTCGCGTAAAACGAGGTCTCGCAGCGAAGACTTGTCTAAATTGCAGAAGGGTCTGAGCGAATCGCGCTCCGGCTTTGTGGTGTACCGCTCCGATCTGTACGCGCACTGGTGGATGAAAGCGAAGTTACCGATTACCGTGGTCACCGACTCAGGCAAGGATCATTACTCTGTAAAGAGATACTGTCTTGTGTATCACTGGTTTTGCCGATAGCGACGCCTTGAAGAATAACCGCTAAATTAATACTGTCATCTAGAGTTTCCCCAGTGTTGCAGTGCTTTACTTGATCATCCTTGCCTGTGTTAATTCATTTTACTAATATAAAAAGAATATCACAGTAAATAGTATTCACCGTACTAACAATGAGAAAAGAAATGCATGGACACGCTCTTCTCGTAAATATACAATGATGGTTGTGTGGTTTTGTTTTTGTGTTAGATATTTAGTGATTAAAACCCACAAACACTTTGGGGATATAAACTCTCAAGTATTTTCCATACAATCTTATGCATTTAGAAAATTTCCGTATCTGCGGGTATGTTTTTTTTTAATTTAAAACGTCTGGGCTTAAAAGGCGGTTAAAGCATATGGCACAGCAAACAAACCCCGCCGTGCGCCGACTCAGCCGAGTCACAAATGTGCGCCATAAACTGATGCTTTAAATAGTTGTTTGAACGAGTGCGACTGGATATTTTGTAAACTTCGTAAACAGCTTAAACTGTTTCACTCCGGACTATAAATCCTATATATTTTATTGATTTCTATTACTAATCTGATGTTCTCTCAACAGATGGCCATGAGCGACAGCAATAACTCTGATTTATCATCCGGGCTGACGAACCACAAAAGATCACACTCATTCAACAATCATCAAAGCTACACTCAACATTCGCAGCAAACGCAGAAAAATAAACAAAAAAATCAGTCGGGTGGCTTTTAAGTTCTTGCGACTCCTTGGATCAATCGCCCGCTAAATCAAGTAAAGTCCCTATTGGAAAGAAATTCTCATCTGTTGATTTCATCGACGCATCGAACACGAACTACAGCAATAAAGGTATGTGATATGCTCCTTTATTTTTCCTGCTTCAGTAACAGGTGTTCTTTACATTCTTAATAATGCGAAATTCAAACTACGACGATTCAAACTTAATAATATCAATTGCATTTGTAAAAAGCAACTTTATTAGACAAGGAATTGAACCCTGTGTTTTAGCATCACCATCATCTATCTTACGTAGTACATCATATATTCTGTTGTCTTACGCTATCCGGGCGCATGCCTATAACACTCTGCCACCGCCACATTTACAAGTGCATTCTTTAACCCTTTTCTTTTTTGCCAATGTGTCGGTGGCCGAGTGGTATAGGCATGCGCCGGATAACGTAAAACACAGGGTTCGATTCCTTGTATAACTCAGTTGTTTTTTTTTACAAGTGCAATTTATTCTATGACTTTGCCAATAAAGTAACATTGCAACTGTCAAAAGTAAATGCATTGGTATAGGGTCCAACTATCTGATGATACATTTGTATTAGTGGTTATAATACTGAACACTGTAACTGATGATAAAACAAATATTGTATTTAACAATGTAAATATTTTGTATTGTTTATATTGATGTTTTTGTTTCAACCTGTACACAATTTATAGGATTGGCTTCATAAAACCTGTGTCGCTCTAGGGTGGAGTATAACGTGCCTACGGCCAGCGCCGCCGCTTCGGCCGCAGTCTTTCACGATAGGTTCAGACGAGAACATCGGCCCGACGCATCCCTACGCGCCGCACCAACGCAAGTCCAATTCATACGAGGAAGACGCCCTCATACTCAAAGTTATAGAAGCATACTGCACCTCGGCGCGCTGCAGAAACGCTGTCAGTTCCGGTAAGTCATCTCAACACTCACTTTATAATAAATACTCTGTATTCTCAACCAGACCCACCGCCATACTGTTAATGACCTCGTCGACAATGGCCATTTGTTAAATCACTATCGTTATGCTAATTACGTCGAGCGTTGTTACCTAATCACGGTAATTAACAAATATTACTCTAGGCTATCATCAGCGCGAGACATTTACATCGGTTAATGTATTTCATTATACTGTTGACAATAAAATCGCCAGAGTTGACGATGTATAGAAATATTAATGATGTAAATTATGCACCTCAATTCAATTGGAATGGCTGTACCGTGTAACAGTAGAGTACTGGCGAGGGTGAATACTAACATAGCTGTATTTATTATGCAGTACCCAATATACCACTGGAGATATTCGAGTCCACGAGGAGGAGACACGCAAAATCAAGAAACCGTATTATCAGTTGGTTGTTAGAATGAAAGATCTGTATTTATATGAACCAAACTTATCGCTAGTCATTTAAAGTTAGCGCTTGATAATAATCGTCATAAACCTTTATTTTTTGTTGTCGGTGTATAATAATAACGCACCTCAAAGTCACTATAATACTCTTTATACTCGCATACTTATACCTGTCGATATGAGCACTCTCTATATGCATGAAAAAGTACAGCATGCTTTGGTAATTGGTAATCTTCCTATATAATCACTATTTATAATATTTATTAGTATAGTTCTAATTATTTATATTAGGTAAACAACATTTTTAGAGTTGTTAGCGATGGTTACGTTTGAATACTCAAGTACAAAGTAGCTAGTCGTCATCTCAGGTAAAAACCTTGATAATGACAAGTATTCTTGTATTTTGTAGGATATTTTAAATTTTACGTAGACTCAGTTGTTTATATTTTGTAAATTTACAACGCTATTAGTAGGTAGTTGTTGTGTACTTGGCTTTATCCCAAAGATAACATTAAGGTTTAATGCAATCGATACCAATTCATTAATGAATGAGAGAGAAATTAAAATAGGAATATTACTCGGACTTTTGTGGTAACTCTGCACTCTCCTTGCAACTTCAACACTGTGAAATAATAAGCATTATTCGTTATTTACAAATATTACTAACAACCGAACGTCAGGGTCAACTATCTTACTCTCTGTAGATTGTACATATTGACTCTCAGACGAAACATAAATGTAAATATAACCCAACACGCCGGCTCGTGCCCTGCGACACGGTGGTCTGAACCTTTCTATTTTGTTACATGCGGCTGCCTTTATATCGCACCTGCAGTGGACTGCGGCCACTTGTCTATCGGTAAAGTACAATATCACGCACCCGCCACTAACATTCACTATAACTATACTAAACTGCCGGCGATCCACCGGAGCGAGAGCCCCGAGCGGGCCGGGTGTAGCAAGTCGTCGAAGGTGAAGCGTAACAAAAGCTCCTCGGCGGCGGACGGGTATCTGTACCGAGGGCCGGAGTCGCGGCGGCTGCTCTCTGACAGGAGATTGCAGTTGAATCGGTCGAATCCGAACCTGTGGGAGGGCGGAGACGGTCAGAAGCAGAAGTTCAGCTGCGGCTGGGACCGGCGGAGCGGGTCGCACCCGAGCCTGGCGCCACTCAGGGGGCCGCTCGGCGCGCCGCTGCCAGTGCCGCCGCCGCCGCGCTCGGCGCGCTCCTCCACCTGGTGCTGCGGCAACTTCGTCAAACAGCTACAAAAGTCCCATCACTTTGACTGACAAAAGTAGTCCCTTTCGTTTGCTGCTCGATGGGTTCCGACAAAAATTCCGAGAGCCCGGCGCAAACGATATGTATCTCCGATTTTAGAGTAATAAATAATACTAGATGTTATAGAAAATATTTTTAATCCCAAAATCAGTAACTGTCATTTTTTTGCCCCGAGATGTATGTAAACATGCTGGGCATGGTATAAATGCATACAAAGTGGCAACAATAACAGAAATAACAATATTAAATAATAATTACGTACGAGTATAATAAAAACATTACAGTTTTCAGACTGTAGTACTATACAGGGTGTCCTAATATGGATTAGATGGATCGATATAACACTGGATTTGGAAATAGCAATACTTTTAAACAAAATCATATTACTCTAAAATGTAAGATACGTGTCGATTGCGCCAAACTTAAGGCTTTTTCTATGGAAATTGGCGGATTCCCTTTCGAACCGTTCCTAAGTTACGCAGACTCCGCCTGGCGCTGAACCATTCTTCAGACTCACTAATACATATCCATCGAATAGGTGTGCGTGATCGTTGTCTGGTTTTCGTATTGCTCCTCATTAACCAAAGTTTATTCCATTGACTAATATTATTTTAATACAGTGGCAGATTTACATATTTTATAACAACGTGTAAATTATTATAGTAGAGTACATAAGTAAAGTTTTGCTTATGTAGTGAATGTCTTTGGATTATAATCTAGTAAATTTACCACTGCGTTATGATTGTTACATGATTTTCAAATTAACTCACTTTTGCAAATGTATGTACATTTTTCGCAAATTTTATCAGCTTATTAGTTAATAAGGTAAATAAATAATTAGTCGATAAAAAGGTGGGTAAGCATAATATCCATGTATTTAAATAATGCATAACCAAGTACATACCAAGTCACCGTATTTTCTTAAGTATTTTTAGATGCCATACAGTAACGCTCTTGTAAGTAAATCCATGCCTAAAAGGTGTGTATCTATGTAAACGTAGACTCTGATCTTGTATCTAAATGTATTACTATTAATGTATGCATGTGCTGCAGTATTATTTAGATTTGGTATATAGTAGTGATTGCTTATTAATATTAAACTAGAAATAAAATGAATAATGGTGCATTAATTTGGTGCGAATGAGCATGATTAAATTTTATCATAGTGTTATGTAATGGTATCTTTATTGCTGAGAATAGAATATTTACATAGTGATTTGCTTTACGATGTTAAATATTTGTAAGTGTATGTTCATTAAATTGTATCCGAAGCAAAATAAATGTGTGATATCGTTGTAGCTTTAGAAGCTTAGTAGTTATTTTGTAACCTTCAAACAAATTTGAAAAAGGCTACAATGGTACTGTTTATTATGACAACGATATTGTATCCGTTTTAGTTACGATCATATGATTTTGTTATTTATACGAGTATGTTAGAATAATAGTCAGTAATCTCATCTTGTTTCACATTTAATCCACGTCTTTGCTAAGTAAGCTCTACCTAGCATATTATCACTTAGTATTTTAGGTACGGCTGGGCCTACCGAACTTACATTATATCTCATAATATTTTAAACCGAGGTTGTATTTAAACGCTTCCAGTGTATATGTTATATTTTTGACGATAATATTCAGCATCTGCGTATAGGGCGACTAGTAATACAATACCAACTTTAGCACAATTTAAGTTTAACCGGCACAGATGGGCAGTATTCCAACGATTTGTTCCTGAAACTACAAATGCAAAGCCATTTGTTTTCATGATTTTGTATAAACGGATATGAAATTCAACCGTGCACCTGACGTTTGTGGGCGATGTTTTAATAATTCGTCACATGACGCGATAATTATTAATTTTTGGGCATTAATAGGGTTGGATGATAAGATTAAGTAGTGACACGATATGATACCTAGACAATTATATATCAGAGCGCGGTTTTTAGCTGGCTTTGTTTCCCATATTAATTTCGGTTACACAATATTCATTAAATCTTCGTTAATATGTAATGTGTAACGCGTTAAGGTGTCTGCCTACTACACCTAAGCATACCATGACCGTGCTAGGCTGCGTGTTAGACAAAAAATATTATTTGTATTGAAAACCATGACACTAGACCGCTCCGTTACCGACCAACACCGTCGTGTGCCATGCACGGATCGTGTCAGCATCAAGATACGCTCCACTATAACGGTGTGACAGAACATTGTAGATCCGTTCAGAGGGCAAAGTAGAGCGTATCATGTAGCTTTTCATGTCTACGCCCCTCGCACGGTCATGGTATGACACGGTGAAGTGGGCCCGAACCTTTAACGTTATTTCGTCGTATTATTGTTAACGTTGCGCGGTGGGTGGGAATTATGCAAAGCGTAGATACAGCGAGCAGTTAATGGAGACAAGTGGGGCGGGTTATTAGATTGTGCTGGAGGTAATCAGAGCGGGCAGCGGGCAGCGAGCGTGCCATTCATTTATTATTGAGCAGGATAGCGCAGCTCGCGCCGCATGCAACACTCCGTGTATCCCGCGGTGAACCTGTGCCAACGATATACAGGATGTAGTTCAAGTAACTGAGTCGAACTACATAATCAACTGCCGATTGGAAGCCATTTAATTATTTATTTTCAATTCTTATTCTTATATCGCGTAAGACCGTATTGATTAAAAAGTAAGTAAATATTAAAACATACTTACGTATTTTTCGTACATACTCTTAACAATGTTATTACAGTACTGAAAAGTGTTACATTGTAGAGCTTTTATAAGTAGGTAGGTACATTCGCCGAAGTAAAGTTCTTAACAGCCCCAAAGCCTTTGGCGATAAAGGAACTTTTTAACAAATTGGACATCTTTTATTTCATTACCTGTTCTTTTATGGGGTCGAAACGCGATCAATGCAACCCCTATACTTAACCTATAAAACAATTGAGTTAATGTGCGAGAAGATTTAAAATGTATCGTATAATAAATATTACAAAATGGCCTTCTTGCCCTGTGGTAATTTCGAAAAAGGGAAACTGAAAACAGCGGAGGTTGTCAAGCGAAAGCTGGCACTGATTAATTGAAGCAGAATCTGAAAAATCCGCATAGTACCGCAGACTGGCGGCAGAGTTTACGAAACACTAATAAGCCGAGCTAGTTTCGTGCTAAATCTATTTCAGCCTAATGGAATTTGCATTGATTTTGTCTTTCAAATGTTGGTGGTTCCAATACTAAGTAGGCGCTGATGTATTTTAGGAGGATTAATTCATACAAAAAAGAAGTAAAGGTCGTAAAAATCTCTATATTTAACTTTCTATTTATTTAGTCACCTTATTATACATAATATAAACAATTTTAGTGCTTTGCGCTACATCGCGCTTCTTAAATTAATATTCCATTTTCTCATCTAAACGACGCTGCTTCTTTATTTGTTGTTTGACCTAATCGCTATTTTTATACCGAAGTCATGGTTAATTTTAAAAATAAACCGTCACTCCTATTACGTTGACATGGTAACGTACTAATTAAAACTAATGACTAGTTTTGTAGGTTTGCATACAGTTATTTTGATATACATGTTTGTATGTGTCAGGTTATTTAAATCTGGACCTATGAAAATTGAGCGTCTTTAAAAACGAAGAATATTGTTCCTTGAATCTAAAAGTTTTTTTTAAACCTCTCCATGTCTTTTTTATACACTTGGTCTGTCTACATATAATTATGTAGAAAAAATACTTTTCAAAATAGGTATATTGCTCCAAAGTTATAGTTATAGGCCTTCGGCAAAGGCTATTGAATGTCTTAAATCTTCGTCGCGATGCTGTGAGGATAAAAAATATCAAAATGTGCCATAGACACGCTAACGATTAACTTAAAGTATTTGCAGACCATAACGGTAATAATTACTGAAATCGGAACTGATGAAAGCAATGAATAAGTTAACATCTATTATACTACACGTTAAATAAAGTTTTACATTACATTATTAAATTAAAATAAACAAGTACACATAGGTTTGATACTCATTTAAAATCTGTGACCATAATATTATAAGTTAAAACTTTTTTGTGCCATTGTAAGATGGGCTTACCTTAGCCACCTTTTTTTAAATACTGCTGTTGTTTGTTATTATAATTTTCTCCTTTTGCAATTTAGTGAACATAAGTATATTTATTTATGTTCGGTATATCAGCAGTGCTAAGCAACTCCCAACGTTAACGTACTTGATATAAGCAGAAGATTCCACACTTTCAAGAAATTACTCTATTTGATATTCAGCCGGTATACATTTTCGCATTTTCATAAATAAAAGAGTTTACACTGGTTCACTTCGCTTGTTCGGTTAAATCGTTCGAATTTTATGTGCTAACTAATCACAAAATGTATAGCTACTAATACCTAATTCAAAGATCTTTGGGAGAACTTAAGAAGATGTTCTAAATAAATTAAAAACTTTGAAAGGGTAACTTTACATCTTTCACCTATGATTGAGGCCTTTTCGATGTTAGGTACTGCTCGATGTTACATTATTAAAACAAATGAAGTACAGTCTCTAAGATTTATCTATATTTTTCGCTTGTTTGACTTGTTCCTCATCTACTCATACGCATATTTTACATCACACCTGTGCTACATCATTGTAACGTACCTACCTAATTTTATGTGGTGTTGCTATATGTATATTTATTATATTAATAAACATTTATACAGAGCGATAATGATGAGGCATGAGTTTAACACATTACTATGTATATTTTATTTGGGTTTAAATTGTATTCATTCATACATTGTAGCTTATATTCATAATTTTACATGAGGTTCAATATTTAAAATGACCGTGTTTTAAATATACATATAATATTTGCAATATTTATTTTTCTATTGGGATATTATTGTAGCTTCATATAATAGATTTTTAAATAAATTATATTGGAAACTGTATTTGATGCAAATATTTCTTTTAACTCCACCACTATCACATAATACTAACATGTATTGCCTGTTTAGATCTATTAAAAATGCCTTCCACGTATTAAAAAAAATACCTATGTCTGGTTTGAAATAATGCACTTGTATGCCTGGGATCGATCAACATTGATACAACCGATAAATTGATTATTACAATTCACTAATGTAACGCTGCTATACTAAATCTTAGAAAGTATGCTTTTACAAGTTGTACGTCAGTCACCTCAGTTAATTTGCTTTGAATACCTACTCGTCACTCTTTTTATATGCAAGTAATTCTACGTTCTTAAAATTTGTAATAAATTGTTTGAATTCGAGATGTCTCAGACGGGAATTTTGAAAGCTCCTCGTGTGATGATTTTATTCATTTATTTTACTAATAAGATGTCTTTTATAACTTACGGTTTTAGTTAAACCCAACCATCATTAAGTACATACATATTAATACATTATCTATATTATAGCTAGTTACTATCAAGCCCTTCTGCTCATAAAGGTGGGTACCGAATTAACAATGCTATTCAGTGGTAATTCAAATATTCAATCTCCCTTCCCAAGGCGTAACGTTATCGCGGAATAAATTATTGCCACTGAATAGCGAAGTTAACCGAGGTGTAGTATGTTTGGTTTATCTCGTATCGTGATACAATGATTCTATTTTCAGAATGTGATGACGAGACGCCCTCGATAGAAGCGCTAGTCCGTTCGCCGTCGCTGCCCATACACACGAACCACAGCTCGCCAACCTTATGGACCATTGTCATGCGAATGCAGAACGAAATTAAAACGCTCAAAATGGACGTTAAAAACCTGCATCTGCAACTCAACGACGAACGACAGGAACGAACGCTTGCCGTTGCCGCGTTGCACACTAACAATATGTTCAAAGACGCGAAGGAGAGTAAATGTTAAGTGCCTTTTATAGTTTTAATTTACAACGAGTATTATGATTTTAATCAATATAAAGTATCAATTTTGAAATGGACTTAGATTTTTCACTGTAGTGTAGATACCTACTTTGGTAAGACTTACAGTTCACCTAGGTAAAATGGTAATGCTTTTTGTTATCATAATCTAGTTTATAGGTTTTACACGACTACCGCGTTTAGACTTGAAGAAGTACATGTACGTTAACTGTTTGTGTTATAAACACAATACTTGGCTGCGCTACCTAGATATTTCGTGATTTATTTATGCAGTACACACAGTTTAAGAAAAAACATTAGGAATCTCTCCTGCCCGTCCATCAGAAGCCCCCGTCACTCACGCGTCAAACGGCTTCCAACTGAACATTCTTTATTCGGTTACAGACTAGACTAGTACACACAAAAACTGAAAGGAAACAAAATGTGAAAAGAGTAGAGAGGAGGTAGGTATTTTATGTTCAAACGCATTTTGTCTGCACGCAGTCTAGCATGGCAACCGAAAATTTTACCAAAAACTTTGGTCGGCTTTACCACAGGCTAGAAGCCATACAGTTGTGCATTACCTACCTTTCTTAACTCCACATAGGTCTCCTACAGCGAGACTTACACTTTAGTTAGACTTTAATTATCCCGAGTTAGTTCTTAAATTAAACATAGTTCGCTTAAATTATAATACATAGGTGATACATAGATGATTGTAGGTGCAATTTATTATGAAGTATTATAATTTACAACTACTTATCATGTGCCTAGCGCTTTATAATAAGGGTCACGTGATTAATCGATTTTCAATTCTCTATCGGAGGGGTAGATTGCATTTCGTATTGCATTCCGTAAACTTCTTCGAAACTTACGAGATACAAACGGAATTTCATTCCGGGACCCTTTTTATTTATATTTATTAGTACATGTGTGGTATATGGTACAGAATACTCTTTATAGCTAGACATTGTAAATTATTTGTGTAATAAACCGTATCTTGAGAGAAAATCTGATCAAAAGTGAGGTCTAGTATAGCTAAGTATGCAGGCATGCTTCAAGACAGCTAGAGAGTCATTTCCTTGTTAAGAAAATTTCGAGAACTATCTCTCGCCGTGACAATGTCTTTACGATAGTAGTAAAAGTGGTATAAGTTACGCAATTAAACGGTGACTACTCGATAAACGTCTGGGGTGGTGCGGGTGCTCGCACTGATTCATATAGGTGAATGAGAATGTGACAACTATTATTAACTACTCGTATGTGTCGCGTTGTGACAGGCAGTGCGGTTCAATGGGTACTCACTGAAGTGCATCGCCACTACACTACGTAGGTGTAAAGCGAAGTGTTACAGAGCATCGGTTGGTGGATAAAAACATCTGCACTTTACCCCTTTCGGTTCACCGCGTTACAGATTGGCTTGACAGTGACATTAATTGTATTATTTAACAGGACTGGCTGGGGTTAATTAAGAGTGAGCAAGGCAAGGCCGTCTATGATTTCTCAGGAAATTGTTCCTCTTTCTATCTGTCTGTATTCAAATCAAAGTGATTGGATAAATTGATAACAAATTTACATAGAGTAAATGCCTGTTACCTGAAGCTGCAGCTTAGGATGCGGTTATAGCAGTATACTATCCTGAACTTTACGAATTTATGAAGTACTAGCTTTTGCCTGCGACTTCGTCCGCGTGGAATAGTGACTTCTTTCTCCCGTTTTTTACACATTTACCTCTATATCTTTGCTCCTATTGGTCGTAGCGTGATGTTATATAGCCTATAGCCTTCCTCGATAACTGGACTATCCAACACAAAAAGAATTATTCAATTCGAACCAGTAGTTTCGGAGATTAGCGCGTTCAAACAAACAAACAAACAAACAAACAAACAAACAAACTCTTCAGCTTTATAATATTAGTATAGATTAAGGAGTTGATACATTTATAATCTAGCTATAGTTAAACTAATGTAGAGCATAATCTGACAAAATATATATGTATAGTAAGTAAGTAATTACTTTATTAGGTCGGTAAATGGCTAAAAATGTCTTAGAAATGTTATTCTCCCGTACTTACATACACGAGAAACAACAAAAACATTGATAAATGTGAAAAAAGGTAGGTAAGTAATCTCCTATAACAACGGTCAGGTAAAATCGCCAATACCTATTTGTGTATTAGGCAGGGAAGCATTTACGAGATAAAAGAAGTCGATTCAATTACGCGCCCATTCCTCGTGCTCCAGTTGATAAAATGTTGGAATGTTTTCATTTCTTTCATAGCCGCTAAAAATTTGGAGCGACAGTCGTTTCGTCGCCGGGACCAACAACAAACGTTAGCGTTTTAATTTCGTTTTCAATTTGGTGTCGTCACCTACCGTACAATTTCGCATTCTACGGCAGACTCTTTTGCTACTTTAGAAGTTATTAAATCTCCTAATTTGAGTTGTTGCCTTGTCGAATGAAAACTTTACCGTGGGTACCTAAGTATTCATCATGGATGATAGCCTGATCCCTCGGGCGACCCAATTCGTCAAGTTATTAACAATAATAACAGAGTTCGGATAGCTTATAATGATTAACGGGTTTGCTGCTGGGTGATCCTTGCTAATTAAATGTTGGTTAAACGAGTAATATTTCAGAGCTTTTAAAATGAGAGGACTTAATAATTTTAATAATAACAGTAGGTTATCCTGACATGAACACCAAAATGTGAACTTAATACCTCCTTTGAAGCACTGGAAAACTCTTTTTTTTCATCTGAATTAAACAAACTTTCATGAAAACGCCGAAAAATCCAGCTTTCATAAAAGTTCGGCGAAACCGAACTAAGTTTCGACGTAAAGTTTATAGAGCCGACGATTTATTGAAATAAAACGCATTCGTATTTAATAATCTTATAATCACCTTATGAGTTTATTCAGAATATACAAGTATCAGTGCTTACTTAATTATATAGGGAACAGAAGGTCGATGGCATCTTTGGGTAGTGTTATTTGTTGATAGCGTTTGTTTGTGACTGTTGTTGTGGTTGGTACTTTGCGAAGCGGTATTGATCTCGCCAGCGGCACACTTGGTTGCGGATGCGGGAGACGTCGGCCGCGTAGGTGCGGCAGCAGCCGCCCACGTACCGCACACCCAGGTCCAGCCACTCCTGGATGAACACCTCGACCGCCTCGCACTTGTCTCGGTCTATCCAGCTGGAATTCAATTCCGAATAAGTGCTTTTTTATCGCTACGCGCTCCATTAGGACGCTAATTAAGTCGTGTTTCGCACAAACGTTAAATTATATTAATGGCTAGAAGTTCTTAGAAGTGACGGCATGGATTTTATTATGTATTAAGTACCTGTTTTAATAAAAATCTTAAGCTAGACTAGACGGACATGGCAAATGCTTTTGAAGCGCGTATACAGGGTACTGTAAGTAGAAGTCAAGCCGATAACGGGTGATGGATGATAGTCTACTGTCATTAAATTTTTCTCATTTCATAGTTTTTATTATATTTTCCAATTTAATTTTTATCAGATTTTTGTCATTTAATAGCCCTTAGGCTATTCAAACTTACACATCGTAATCACAGTAGTAAGTCGAAAATCTATCACACGGTGACAATTTTGTGAATTTTCTAATGTTCAGAACTTGAGAAGTATTTAATGTAACTAAGATTTTTTTATTTATTTTTAATGACTAGTATTGAAGCCTACTACTATTTACGGGACACTATGTACCTATATCTAGTAATGTTAATAGGCGCACTGTCGGTTCTGATTGTTATTACGTACTTATTAGCGCTTCTAAATATGTTGGTTTACTTTAGAGCTTTCTAAACACTGTCATGACTCATGATGATATGAAATAACAATTGCAATTCGAAAGCGATCGAGTTAAGTGATAGGGTTGAGTCTGAGGCTTTTGGAGTTTAAACACCTAGCTACTTATTTAAATTTCCTTACTGATAAGTACTTTTAGTGCCATTATTAATATAGCCGAGCACTCAAGTATTTCATAGACTAATAAAAGTTCCCTTGACGCTTAGTGGTAACACTGGTAACAGACAATTCGAAACCTCGTTTAAGACTTATGCCTCAAACTTCCTTGGATGAAGTCTAATTTATTGTTTCAGTTAAGAATCTACTCTAGATCTTACTCGTAAAAGTTTACGACATAATTTTACCAAGCAGGGTACTTCTAAAACTTATTTCCTCGTTGTTTAAAGATCACACCACATTAATTTAAGAATCTCTCAAGAATAAAGTGGAATAAGTTCACAACTGTCACCTGTAATAACCGAGGCGCCTTATCAGGAATATAAATGTAAGTACGGTACGGCATGCGGAGGTGCCTGCCATCTAAAGCGCAAAATGTGCGGCCGTTTGCTTTCATACAAGTCGGTCACTATCTAACTGCGATCTTACCCTATTTGGGGGTTGTATTTTTCGCCTGAATTGGGGTAGACGATGAGTGGAATGGGGTCGTGCGGCCGGTCGTCGTTGATGCCCTTGAGGAGGTTTGACACGTAGGACGGAGCGCAGCAGTTCACTCCCACCGCCACCAGCTGATCGGGGTTAGCTTCCCAGCATTTTGTTGCTACTTTTTGGAAGCTTTCGCCGTGTGCTATACTTTGGTTGTCCTGTAAATAATATATGAAATTCATCAATACCCTCAATATAGGTTGAAGAGGATTCCATGAAGAGGGTTGTTCATATATGATGTGAAACATTCACTTGGCTATATGTAAGTAGTTACTCATGTTTCTCGTAATTTATATAAACAAACTTAAAGGAAAGCATACTTAGGTATACTTCGCAAAATCGTTACGTATCTACCGCAAAGTTAAATAAAGGAGACATAAATTTCGAAAACTTGCAAACTAATTAATTAAGCGTGTTCATGTCATGATTTCACAATGCGTGCCGCTCGGAAGTATAAACAATGGGTAACCCATCTAAACTCGTTTACATATAAGACATTGAAATGCAAAAACAAATAAGCGACTCGCTGTTGGCTGCGACTTAGCCGACATGATTGCCAATGCACACAACACACGCTGTATTATCTCCGTAATCACTGGCGCAATTTATATACTGCCTTGGGTTTTAAGCATTACTTACTTAATACAGGATAACACATTGACAACGTTTCAAAACTTTAGAAAACTTTTATACGTAGAGTTCTCTTCTACTAAATGTCCATAACGGTCGAGTTTGACCCCAACTATGCTTTTAAACCTTACTTAGAGAAGGAACATGCTTACGACAGATGTTATAATTCTGTGCCAGCTTTGTTTCAGTAACCTGTATGAGCGTACTGTTTTGTTCAACACAAAGCTTACAGCAGCAACCCTGACCGGTTCGGTTAGTAGCCTTCTGAGAGAACTTTGGGTGGTTGGCATAGATGAGGTTATCAGGTTACGTACAGTCGCCAGCACCTTTGTTGCAAACTATATAGCCCTTATTTCAACTGCATAAGATACCGCAGTGTTTACCTTGACGTACTGTTGTCCGTACAATGGTCCAATTAAACGGCTGAATGTATATAAAGCCTAAGATAACTATAACTAACTAACCTTGCAGCTGAATGAAAGCCAAGCCTTGATGCCGGGGAACTCCCGCAGCAGGTCGCAAAGCATCTCTGCCTCCTCCTGGCACGGGATGGTCTCCAAAGCCAGAAGGTCCACCCCTGAGTCGACCAGAGCTTGGATCCGTGGCCGGTGCCACTCGCGCATAGTCTGCAAATAAAATTATAAGTAAATTGAAGTTTATTTAAATAATCTGCTGTACTACTTTAGATTATACTTAACTTTACTTTAGATTAACTTACTTAATTATTTGTTACTAAATGTTGTCTATGTATGCTGTTGGTGTACCATATTTTATAAAATAAAAAAAATAAAAAAAATAATTACAGTTGATGATCGCATATAATGTTTAATCAATCATCAATCATTTATTGTGTAGTTAGGTATGTACATTTAAAGCTTCAGATAGTATTTTGGATCTAGATTAACAACCAAATTGTTTACACTACATGCCAATAACAACAAGTGTCTTACAGCAACATGTAGAGGACAAAATTGAATTTTTTAGCTGCCTTATTTTAGACTAAAACTAAGTACGTAAACTTCCTGCATACAGCAAGAAAACAAGTTGAATCAAATCGATTTAAAATAACGGGCACGCAAAAGCTGACGGCTTGTAGCGGAAACACTGCATACATTACATATGGGATGAGATAGTGAAATGTAAAAATAATGTTATCTAAAGAGCACATTTTTTATTTACTTAATTTTGTGTTTGTGTGTTATTCTGCAGAACGGACTAGAGATACGGACTTACTGGCCAGAATAATTACTTACTCATTTAGGTATTACATTTCATTACATCAAAGTACGTAGGTACCTAAGTTAACCACCTTAATTAAGTTATTGAAAATTTTGTTCGCTGACGCTAACACTTAAGTATAACCAGGCTACCCTATTAGGAACAGATGGAAAATTCTTCAACTTTTTGCTTAGCAAGGAAATTTGAACGAAAACTGAACATTAAAGCAATTTCGTATTTCCATTGGAAACTTTGGAAGTACGAAAATTGGCGGCACGTTCATATGCGTGCCACGTCACATCGGCATATCATGGCTTTGTAATTTTCGCTGTAGCTGTTGCTTATTGTAAAAGTTATCATGATTGTAAATAGGTAATGAACTATCATGTTACTGTCAAAAATATCCATGAGATTCTGATTTCGGTCCCCGGATTCCTTAACCATGCAAAGGGACATTTTACCCAACCTACCATCTAGCACCAATCATCAGTTACAATCACATGATTTACAGAAAAAAAGTTTCTTAAATATAGAACTAGATTCTAAGTATGTGGGCACAATATGAACCAAATATTATGAAATGAAAGAGGGTTAGACTTGTGTGTTAGTAATATTTGCAGTGAATATGGTGTCCAAACAATTAAAAGGATCGCAAAATTAATTAAAGCTGAAGTACGTATTTTTCTTACTTCATGTTTGCTTTTGATGGCCATTTGTTCTAGGTTTCGTTAATTAACTGTCCACCCCAGTCAAATGCTTTCGGTCGAAAAAAAGACGAGGAATGGCGAGGGAGTTTTTCATATTGCCGATGTAAATTTTAATTTGCCGGCAACTTTACGGCCCTCTTTACGATTTCGCTGGCGCTTTCAACCTTTATTAGGCTATGCATTCATGGAGCCCAGGGTTCAGTATCGAGTCATTACAAATATTTTTATATTACTTGTGAAAATGAAAAAGCCACTTAATGACTAATAAACAGCATGTCACACTCTGACCTACTCTACTGTTAAATTTAGATCGGAAGGGTTTTCGTATCATTTAATATTGATAACTAATATTTATTTGAATAACATCTCTCAAACCTCAATGTTTTATCTTAATTCATTGTGGTCGTAACCTATTTAGCTTGGAATAAACAATGTTGTTGCGGTCATCTTTTCAATTAACAAATTTTATTATAAATTGGTTGTTCGCTTGGTTTAAAGCCCTATTTAATTGGTATTAAAAACTAGGTTATTAAATTTTGTGGTCATATCGTGGTCGTAATATTAGTCTTAATTATGGCGTAAAATGCGTATTAAAATTAATCCTACTACTATTATAAAGGCGAAAGTTTGTAAGTATGGATGTATGGATGTATGGATGTATGGATGTTTGTTACTCTTTCACGTAAAAACTACTGAATGGATTTGAATGAAACTTTACCACAATATAGCTTATACATCAGAATAACATATAGGCTACAATTTTTGAGGTTTATAATGTGAGGTCGTAAAAAAACACATTTTTTGCGCTACTAGACGGGACGAACCTGAAGTCCACGCGAACGAAGTCGCGGGCAAAAGCTAGTATCACTATAAAAACACGCTCCTTTATTGGTTATTGTACATTCGCTCTCACTTAAATCTCTATGAATATAACGGAAGTCTGAATATGGATATCTATGTGAACATGGTGAAATAACGTTTACTTACAGGACAACATTCTGCTTAGTTAAAAAACATAATTTCGACTTTTAACCTATGCTGTTGGTTGCTGTCTTCATTGTTCCAATGTGAATGGGTATGATATGATGTAGGTACCTACCTACATAACAACTTATTTAAACAGGGAATTGTAACTATTTTATATAGGCTCGGCAATTATCATCTGATTGCACTCTTTGACAACTTTGTAACTATTGATTTAGGTACAAGTCAAAAATAAAATAAGTGGGTTCTTTCTGAATTACGTCCTTATTGACCTATCTTGTAATGTAATTTAATGCGAAAAGTGTGGGTAGAGGCTTTAAAGGGTAACCCAAGAAGTAAATAGTAAAAGGTAGCTTACAATTAAGTTATTTTAAAAAAGTTAATTAGGTAATTACTTACCTGAAATTTTCTGCCTATGCTTTCTACTAACTTTAGTCGCTTAATTGTTACAGCGGACTGTCAAGTATAATTTGATGACTAAATAAGTAAAAGTTCAGTATCAATTGAATTTATCTCATTGGCTTTGGGTTTTCTCTAAATGCTACCATGCCGTCCATCTAAAAATTTACGGGGTCGTCTTCTTATTAGAGACCCGTAAATATGATTGTTATTTATAAAAGCATCACGTCTAATTTTCTTTCAATATCAAAGAAAGCTTTTGGAAGAAAACGCTACTTTACGATAAAGATTATTTAGTACTTGTTAGTTCTAAGAAATACTTAGTATAATATAAGGCAATAAATTGTAAGAATGACTAAGCACTCGACCACTTATGCTCCGCGAGCAAGAGGCTGAAAGGACCCTAAAATCTCGCGGCGTATGTACAATAATAAAAATACTCATTTAGAATTTACTGCTTTTAGTCGGAAAGCTTCACCTTTAACACTTAGTGGAATTGATTCAGCGTTCAGAATGCCTCTCTAAAAGCATTCGATGACATAGAAATAGAACTAATTAGCCGACCGGTCAGGTTCATTTATTTTAAAACGGGATAATATAAGATTCCGGCCAAGGTTCCTCCGCCGGGACAGATATTTTAATGGCCGTAGCCCTTTACGGCAAAGTGGGTTATTATGATTGCGACTCGACGAGTGTATTAAAGTGGAATCAAAGAGTTTTGGTAACCCTAATTGGGTGAGTACGTTTTATAATTAAGTACTTCGACTTCGGTTAAAAGAGCTTTGGACATCGTTAATTCCCCTGGATTATAAGTTCTTTGGATATAATTGAATTGGGGGAGGTCTTGTCTTGGCCCATCAATGACTTTTCAGCTTATTTCGGTGCGTAATTATTTTTCGGGGTCGCACTGTTCGAGGGTGAAGGAAAACATCGCCAGGAAACTTGAACATTTATCACTTCTTAATCAATTGCGTGTGAAACTGGGAGGAAAAGGCAAACCGCTGCGCTGTTACACTTGTTTTGATTAAAAGTAAGTATTGCTTTTTTGGTAGGATTAGGTAGAGCTAAAGTAGCTTTGTTAGTTAATACCTAATAAACTATTGTTTGTAGTAGTAATATTAAATGAAGATTAAGCGGTATAAGTACCTAACTTCCTTGAAACAATACTTAGAAGCTTGATTTAAAATAGTAATATTAACGCACTAAGTAGGTATACCTGCGGGTTGGTACAGTCGGGAAAATGCCTGATGTTTGTTATTTGAGTTAGATCTTTATGATTTTTACACTCCTATTAATACCACAAGTTTCAGTAATTATACTTACTCACTTAATTGTTCATAAATATTTCCTTGTTCCTTGAATGAAGGGTGTGATCCTAACATACCTAATCCTAATACAGTATTTTTTATAAACAACACATAACTTGGCTTCCAACTTAGGTGTTTTCAATGATACTATATTCAAGAAAGGTTAGGTTAATAAAACAAAACTGCCTGTATGTACCGCTGTACATACACATTTTGTTCTTAGAACTAGTGGTTACCCGAAACTTTCTCCTAGGAATTGACGGATTTTTACTTTTTTATTTTATTCTTTATTACGCGAAGAAAGTACAAATGGCCGACTTAATGCTTAAAGCACCAAGTACAGTTTTTTTTTACTTTTCTTTCTTGTGAACCTATATATACGAAGTGTGTACAGGTAACAAAGCTTAGAGGCAGATTTTAAGTAGGAAGAGTCATATAAATTGCACTTGTAAAAAGCAACTGTGACTCTTTGACAGACGGGGAGTCACAGTTGCTTTTTACAATTGCAATTTATATTATTAAGTTTGTATGGTGACAAAACCCAATAAAAACAAAAATAAACTATTGGAAGAGTCATTCTTAAGTTATGTCCTGCCTAAAAGAAATATGGATTATGTGTTTTTACAATAGATATATTTGCCCTAGATATAGGGAGGTACATCTGAAGATTGCATATATGTCATGTACCCTTATGCCCTTAAATTCCTTTGTCCCGGCCACACTAATCCGCAAAATCCGCGGCGCACGGCGCGCGACTCCCGTGACAAGTGTGGGTGATTACACAAAGCGACGTTCGTTTCGCCACACTATTCTACATGCCTGTGAGTTTACATTTCGATATGCACTTTTGTATTTAAAAAAAATCGTTTGTAGTGCCCGTAGACATAACGCGCGCTTCGATGCCCGTTGCGCTAACATAAGACCACAATCATTTATGCTTAGCCCAAAGGCATGATTGGGTGAGAATGCCACATGGCGTTAAGCCCATCTTTTGTACAGTTTTTGGTTGTGCAATAAAGTATAAATAAATAAGACTCCACAGCCAAATGTCAAAAATATGTTATGTATAGGACAATACATATAGCATGAGCTAAATTTATTGAATACCCGAACAAACACCGGTTGTATACTTAGATACAGTATAATAAACAAGATGTTTAAAGAGAGCAATAAAACTAAACGATGTATCTTGCAGTTTACGGGCGTTTTGTATAGGTAAATGGCGTAACCTACTTGTGCAACTTTGTTCTACTTATCTGCCTACCTAACTTGGAAAATCCTTCGGAGCTTACAAGCCGCGATGATTACTACAAGCAGCTATCTAACGTGTAAGCTGGAAGGGATGTTTGTTACATCTTTCCGAAAATATACGGTATCTTCTCTGCAGACTCAGGGATGTAATACCATTTTCTCCTATAATCTGGCATTGCATTGTTTACTCAAAAGTATACCTAAGTAGGATTTTTCTGACCAAATTATCTTCAGATTGTATTTCGATGCTGACTGTGCGTCTATAGACAAAAAGCTCTGACAGATAGTCTTAAATTACGGAGTAGTTAGGTTTCTCGCAAGAATAGAGAATACGTAGGTCCTTCTGTAAATACGAAAAAATACCTGCAACATAGCCAGTATCTGTTAAATCTGAAAAATGATTTAAATTTGGTGGAAGATTATTTTAGTCCACTTTTTTTCACTAAGCTATTCTCAAGAATGTATCATATCAGTTTCTTTAAATGCTTGCTTTAAAAACTCATTCTAAACGCTTTTCTGGAAACTTGTTTCTGAAGATACCTAGAGGTTGATCACGCAGACGTTATTACCTCAAGTTTCTTGAAAATACGATCGATTCAGCTACCAAGTTCATGAACTAATCTCAATCAGCGTACAGAGAAACTAGTACTATACTAAGTTTACTATAGAAAGTGATTTAGCAAAAGTTCCAAGAATAAGCATCTCGGCTACTGAGTAGCTCATTAATTACACTTAATTTCTTTCTTAACATATTTAGTCAATTATATAAATATGCCAGACAAACACCAATCGTTTTGACTCTTGGTTTCGAACTAAGGAATTTTCTTCCTTGTGCTACGAATACCAGACAACGATGATGATGTGGGCGTCTCCCATAAATAGGTACTTAAATACATATAAACATCCAACAGACTTAAGTACAACTAATCTTAATCTTTTTTGTCTTAGTTTTTTTTTCTTGTTTATTATTAATAGAGACTAATCATTCTCACCAAATTAACATTTACCTGTACAGAAGTTGTGTCCGCGTAGCTGCCATCGTACTCAGATCCGTCGTGTAAGTGAGCACCGTACGGACCCACCGATCCCACCACTAGAGGTATGTTATCTGTCAACAAAAGAATATCTATGTATTCATATTATATAATCGTAATAAAAGTAGGCCCAAGGGCAGAAGATAAAACGTGTTATGTATGCTACAGATAAAACGTGTTATGTATGCCATAAAGCCATCCACGAAGGCACGCCCCACCATTTGTATAATTGTTTGTAGTACATGTGTGCAAGCTTTGACAATGTTTGATAATACTATAATAAGTAATATAATTAATAAATATATATTTTTTCAATTTTTGTTACAGTCCCCGCATCCCACGCTTTCCTCCATCAAACACGAGTGTAGCGCGCCTACGTGTGTGGTACTATCTGTAGGCAGGTGAGAATCATCACATCATGTAGGTGGGTACTGACCAACGTTACGAGGTGTAATGTAACATTCGCGTCGAGCGTGTTACGCATCGAGTATGTTACGATGTGTTCTAAAATCGGCGTAACAGGCTCGTCAAAACTCTGTACAAAACCGCGTAACAGTCAAAGGATTCGCCAAAAAACCTTGTTGTTCGCTGGTTTCTTCGTAACACGACGTACTGACTGCATGAATTTTCGCTGTTTATTATGTTACATTACACCTCGTAACGTTGGTCAATATATACCCACCTTTAAGTTATCACGAACTTGTAACTTATCGACAGAAATAAGCAATTACACATAAACAAGATCAGAAATAGTTATGTTTAAAGTTATTTAGGTAATTAATTAGTTTATCAGTGGTAGAACTATCCAATGTCAATGTAAGTTACTGACATTAGATAATTAGTTTTTGCAGCAACAGTGATAGATGACTGAGTAAATAGACAGACTCCTAATGATGGAAAAACAATAAACAAGTTGTTTAAGTCGTGAACGGCCTATTTATTTAAGTTGACAAAGGCAAATGTCCTTTTTAATTCCTTCGCTGGAAATACGTAATCGAGCGTATTCGTTTTCCTTGAACTTCGTTACTTAACTCAAATGAAAGCTCCATGTAATAACAACAAGCATAGTTATTTAAAATGATGTCCAACTACAAAAGGAAGTAAAACAATTGCCTTAATAAAATAAAACATCATGGTAGTAATAAATGTTACCTTAATTGTTATTTAATAAGTAAGTTATTTTTGGGAAAGCCAATATGTTGTAAGCATAATCTGGCTATTAATTTTCAAACCTATTTTATCATATTAAAGTTCTGGTAAAGTAAAATTATATTATTCTGGTGAAATTAGCGTGGACTGACAATTTTTAGTCGTAGTACTTTTAAATATTTATTTTGGATTTTGCCAAAATAAATGGGTACGTAATTCTTATGCCGTTCTTGTTAGTTGGAGTAATTGAGTAGGTATGCATTCTGATACCTAGTCACTTAAGTGTTTGATATGTAGGCATCATCAGCAGCATTCAATATTCAATTGAGCTTGGTTGTACCTCTAGATTAACTCGTATCCTGAGCATCGATATTATTTTTCATCCATCATTCGGCTGGGCTGCGTTTCGACCTAGCACAATACCTGGAACTATTCGTACTTTGTATGTATTTGTGCAACGCATAAAATGGAAACGTAATCCGGCTGAAACCGTTTCCCGCACGGGAGCACGGGTAAAACAAAAATCTCGATATAAATGGCTAGCATGCACTAACAGGGTGCTCTGCTAAGGTTGATTGTTAGAAAACAACCTGAATCCCGACAGCCAGATAGACAGCATGTACCGTGATTCCATAAATGGTTCGGTTTTACGATTCTGGCGCGGAAAACTGAGAATATGCTTCCATAAATTCGTAGTTTGAAATGTTCGACTTTCAGGGAAAATTTCATGCCATTTTTAAAGGAAACATTAACGTGGTGAAATGTCGCTTGGCAACTCGTGCCTACGTATGCCTGCGGCCGGAGCCCTTGCAGAGTAATTAATGCGTGCTTGCACCCGACCCGGCGCCCAAGGGACGTGGGCCCGGGAATCTTTGTTTACGCGAAAATGCAAACATTCTTAAAATTATATTAAATCTAGTAATAATATACATTTGCGGTGAAAGTTCACAGTTATTCTCGCAGATGAGTCGTAAAGTTAACCACGAGAAAAGTTCTTAATTTAATGCTTACAGTAATTGCTGAGTAATCGAATATCACAAATCTCAATAATAATAATTGCTTTCATAAGCTCAACGTCAAGCGAAGTAAAAGGTCTGCTTGATATTTTAACACGACTCTTTCAAAATCTTAAGGCCAGTAGGAAACTTTATTGAAGACTTTTCCTTTGTAATATTCTCGCCAACGTTTTCATTATTACCATTTTCCGTTGAAATCTAAAAAGTTGTATTTTTTAGATGATTTACCGGATTAGCTTGAATGGGGTTCAAGAAACATGAGCCTATTTTCCGTGCCTGTTTATTTATGAGTTCACTTCAAAACCGCCAGTCGCTGCGGAGCTTGTTACGCCAGAAATCACTCCCTGATCCCTACAAATCGCGACAACCGTATAAATAAGGCAAAGTACGCCGTCTGTGTCAATCCTCGAATTTAAAGGAGTTAACTAATTCTCTTTTGGGGTATTCGGGCTCCTAATTAATATTGACAGATTGTTGTTCCAAATCGGAGGGACCGATAATGTCGTGCATTCCAATTGTAGTCGCGTAGGGGTAATCAATATAATTATATCGTTCGTGGTTTGATTTATGATAACCAATTTATAGCGTTTTGTGGCACGAGACATAATTACTTTCGGGTCACTTATTTTAACTTACTGTTTGTAGAACTAAAGTATGAAACGTTAAAAGCAAAAATAGAGGAAATGAAACTAGTTTTTTTTCCGACAAAACAGTTACTTACTTAAGTGCAAAAGAACAGGTGTATTTAAATGAAGAATGGTGTTTCATGTTATTATTAGATAAAACACCCTAAGTATAAAAAGAACTCATACCTACAACTTTTATAAGAACATTAAGTGAGTTCTTCGTGCTTACAAATGGTATGTCAAAAACATGTTTCGGCGCGGTAATAAATTCCGAGAATGGAATGATATCGTTCAAAAATACTTTACAATTAAAGAAATATAAAGCATCAAAAGAGAAATACCCATTGTATTCGCAAGCCTGCCCACGTACTTTTGAATCTGTATGTAGGTCACATCATATTCTTATATGAGAATGAGTATCCTTTTCACGTAGCGAAAATTCGCGAATCTGTACATTATCGAAGTTATGATTCTGATATGCGGAGTATACAGGATATGCATTATGGTATATTTTATGTCGCTCCATCACAAAATTCGCACGAGAATGATCATAAAGCTCGCGCAAGCCGTGTTCTTCACTCCATCAGGAGGCTTTCGTTTTACTATCACTAATGGAAAAGGGTCTAAAACCATTTACACATATGTGTATTTTTATAGCGCCGATTTTAGGTAAGGATCCCTAAGTCATTTTGTCTCGACCCATGTTTTTGTGATCTCATAATAACGGTGAATTGTTGACTCTATTCAAAGGGATTTGACCAATAAGAGAAGGTTTATATTTGCACCAATATACAATATCAGGAATATCAATTATTTCAAAGATTGCTTCAAAGCTACCGAAGCTGGGTTCGACTTTAATGTAGATTAGCTGTCATGATTAAACGATTTGTAAACACATACTCCTGTTTTAGTTTCAAAGTCATCTTCATGTTTAAATGGCAAACAGCTCTTCCAGCTCCAGACCTCGCATGTAATTCTATTGAATCTAACTTAAGTACAGTTCCGTACAACTTATTTTATGTAAGTACATAAATTAACATCGCTAGTAGTGTGCTCTAACAGCATAAATGTTAGTTTGTTACATTTTATTTATTTTAAAATAAATAGAAATAGAAACAGAAATTTAAAGGTTCTCACAATCAAAGGTGGTTAAAACTATTATTTGATTTGTTTTTAATTAATTTTTCGATTCTGTTGGTTTTCATATCCTATATTATTATGTTCGCTTCTTAAGCTTAATGTGAGTGCATAGTATCCATAACGTCAAAAACTACTCAAAAACCGGTTTCGATTTGTCCTTAAATTGTAAATTGTTCCCACCCTTGGACGAATAAACCACTGGACGCGCAATGACAGGAAATTTCGCTTGTTCCCCCTCGGCAACGAATTGGGCATTTTAGCCTCAATTTTATGTGACTTCTTGTCAGTACGGTGACAGAACTCGGTGAGAAACATTGCAGAAAAAAATGGGTAAATGTGCCGTATTTTTGTGTAAAAATTATAGCGGCAAGTCAAAAAAAAATTCTTTTCATTGGTAAGTAACTTTGTATCCCAATAAAGCTGTTAATTTTTCTTAAAATAGTGAAATTTGTTTTCCTAGAGAAAAGTTACATTGCTAATTAAAAAGGTTGTGGTCAGTTGCTGCAAAATCAACAAAATGACGCATACTTCATTTGGTAGGATTATCGTACGTTCATCATTCGTTTCCTTGTCAATTTAGTTTTAATTGTGCTTGACAATTGTCGATAATCATATCGATAAACGTACTAATAAATTTCTAATATAAAATAAAATAATACATCTGTAAAATTATTAACTCTAAAGTAGATTAAAGTAATCCTAAAAATACAACAGGTTTCTTTAATATTGTAAACTACATATTTTATTCCAATACATCCTATTAGTATTTCAGATTTCCTGTAGATCCAATAAGAAAAATAAAGTGGGTCGAAGCCGTCCGAAGAGAGGCAAAATGGATCCCCACAAAACACCACCGAATATGTGGTATCCATTTTACACCAGAGTGTTTTAATACTAACGCAAAAAACTATAAGCGACTGTACAAAGATGCTATACCCACATTTGTTTGCTGTGGCTTTAATTTGCTCACTATATAGCGGTCCCCCGCTGCTGCGTCTGAGCTTTTTGATTTTACTTCATTCCCTTGCAGCGTACGTAATGTTCTACAGCCTATAAGCCTTATTCGGATACATATTTAAATATTTTTTATTATTTGGCCTTGCATTTTTTCTAAGAAAGCGCGTTCAAACAAATGAACTCTTTAGCTTTATAATATTAGCACTTCAGGAACACAACGTTGACAGACGCGAGTCGAAATATTATACATATATACATAAATATAATACAATATAATACATGGTATGTTGTCTGGCATGATCAATAAAAACGCTGCCTGCATCAGGTTTGTATTCTTCTGACTGCAGAGCGCATCAAGTACGACAAATCTTTGAAGCAGAATCATAAGCCTATCGTATCAAACCCCTATTATTTAAACATTCTTACCCCCTTATTCAAAATAACTCAAACAGTGATCTAATTAACCTATTTTAGCTATTAAACTGATTTGTCACTTTCTGTCAAATGATGACAGCGCCAAGAAAGAATGAATCAAAACAGTTAAAACAGGTTTATTAGATTATTTGCGTTATTATGAATTAGGGGGTAAGTGTCATACCAAAGTGTAAGTTCATCTACTGCTAGATTATACCATTGAAGGATTTTATTATACCATTGGAGGACTTACGACCTGTTTCACAAGTTCTAAGAAGCTCTAGCTAGTGTTACTTGCCAGACCGTTTATAAAACATAGTATATGTTTCAATTATTCGTTTAATGGTTTGTGCTTATTGAAACATGCCCATAATGTAAATTATTGTTTTGGTAATAAAAATAAAATCAAATTATTTTGCATAAGGTTCGTTCATTCATTCGTTCAACACTTATTGATTGAAAAATATCGACACTTTGACGCACTAAATGTCAATTAGTGACAGGACAAACTCCCCCCGCCCCGCAGAAATTGGTTGATGATGTTTTCATACACTCTCTCTTGCGTTTCATATCCAGTGGTTAATTCATCCAAGTTCCCACCCCGTGCCTCTTCCCTCCCAGTCCATTCATAGAACCTTATATGTATATCCGAGGATCTCACAAACTGGAAATACTTATGCATATATGAATGAGATCGTAGGGTATTTCTATCACATTACAGAATGATGAAAGTAGTTGGAAAGATACCTAGGACCCAGAGCATTTTTACTTCTGAATCTTGATTTAAGCCCATATGGGGTTCATAAGCCGTAATTAATCTACATTTCTATCAAAATATCAACTTTTCGCAAAACCTAGTACCTATAGGTATACCTAATTAACTACATTTTCCAACATAATTCCATCGTATTACGGGTAAAAACCTGCGCACAATAAGCTGACGCTAACTACGTTGCTAGCGGAAAAGTATAAGCGTTGTAAATACTAACCGGTTTGCAGGTATTCCTGGTACTCCTCGAGGTAGAGCGTGCGCGCGCGCTTGGCCAGCTCGGCGGCGCGCACGATCAGCGCGTACGCCGCCTCCGCGCTCACGCCCAGGTGCTCCACGAACCCCTCCACAGACGCCTGGTACGTGTTCGTTATTATCAGGTCCGCCCCCGCTGCAAAAACATCAATTCACCCATAACTACACTCGCATTAATCATCGGAAACGAATCTAATGAAAACGAATGAATCCCAAGATTAATGTTTCTGAATATTCAACTGATAGCCACCTTTCATATCTGCGATAATTAAACATGTTCTCCAAGTTCGTATTTGTAAACTAGCTCGATAAATATTAGCGAACTTTACCGCCGCTACTATTATATTAACAGTGAGCAGGGTGCGGGCAAGAGGCGTTACAATTAATGTTATTAAAACTTCGAGCTACGCTAGCCGGTGTAGGCAGAGCTACTACGAGAAAACGTGCAAAGCGGACGCTGATGAAAATAATTATGTAGTAATAATAAATAGTAGACGGTGCACGGGCTGTGAATGGGAACGTATTAGACAAAGTGATTAATGACAACGGGGAAGTGTACCCGGGGCGAGCCGCTGCAGCCGCCCGGGCGCGCGGGCGGCGCACAGTGGTTCCAAATAAATAAAAAATGGACATTGATGCTAGAAGCTTGAAATTTTTTCTGATGGTTAACACTAAGTCAACTAATATGACAAAAAAAAAATATCATCCTACCACGACTACATCGTAGTAAAAAAAATAAGTATATATTTTTTTGTATGGAAGAAATCACATTTCTGTTTATTTCTCGAAACACTTAAAAGTTGTCAAGATGACGATCATATATGTAAGAAAACAAGTGATTCTGAGTATTTCATGCAAAGATACTTTGTACTTATCTCTGCGTACTTTTGAGTTATTAAGGGTTGAAAAAACGTAATTTTGTATATTAAAATTAATGTTTATAAGATTGAATCGAAGAAATATAAACTCATTTGATTAGTAGTCACTAAACTAATATGGACTGCAACTATATAAAACAAAAATCACTGAATATTTGTGAACATCAGAATGGCGGTCTGATAGCTCCAAATCGTGATGTTTTTGTCTAAAAGCTATGAACTGGGAACGTTCTAAATGTTCCGTACACTTTGATCCTTAGTACCTCAGTGATACAAGAGTAATTAGGAAAAGTTTGTCACCCGCCATTCTGATTTCAGGTTGGCGGGTGCATTTTAAATTCAAACAATTAGAGAATCATTTTAGTGTGCAAGGTCCTCCTTATCAATGAACTAAGTGATTTTTATAAAGCATTAACGGGTACACTGCGTGATAAATGAGTTTTTTGAAAATGAAGATTCGACAGCGCCTGTTAATTTTTCATAGCAATTTCACATACTGGTACATAGGCTTTTATTTTATGTCATTTTAATAACAAACGCTACCGTTCAGAGGTGTGTACATCCGGGCAGCTGAGCCAGACGCCTAGAGAGATCTGGCCTATCTAGGCTGATAAGGAATCGTAGGTGACGCTGGTATATCCAGGTTTCATCGTAGGTGACGCAGTAGTTTTCGCGTAAAATCAAAAAAACTTGGCTCAGACAGCCAGAATTTCACATTTTCTGACACTCTGGATCTCAGCTCTCAGAGGGTTTCAAGGCGCTGTTTCTTATAAAAAGGAATGTGACGCGTAGGTGACGGCCATCCGAAGTAGTTTCATCCATTTTAATCCAATACTTTTCGAGAAATCATGATAAACGTATGGCTCAGACAGCCGGACATCCGGTCGTCTGAGCCAACTTGTTTTTCTCTATATTTCACGAAATACTATGTTTCGGACAAATGTTTTAACGATATTCTGATGTGACGACGTTAGTGACAGCTCTGGACCAGATTTGAACCTTCGAGACGCACGCGTTTAGGAGCTATTGAGAAAAAGCTGCTGGCTCAGACAGCCGGATGCTGGCTGTCTGAGCCACCCAGTTCTACCACTTCCTGGTGTTCTACGAAGCTGGAAACTCATCAAATCTGATGTGACGCGGACTCTGAGTAAGTATAATCGTAAGTGACGGCTCTATATGCCGGCAATCAAAAGTTATAAGCAATTTAATACTTTTCCATACATTGATGCATTTGGGTTACCACACTTCGCACTTTTTATGGGAATGAAAATACAATATAGTAGAAAATGTAAGCAAAAGCCCCCATTTCAAGGCAGTTGCTTTCTCCTGCGTTTTAAATATGTAATTATGTAGTTAATAACATCGCCGATGAAGGAAAATATGGTAATTATTTATGGTCTCAGGTATGATGTACTCTTTATTTGGAAATAACTACTAGTTTCAGTTAGGTACTACAGTATTAGAGTATTTCGGTAAGGTACTTCGTACTTACTCAATCCTCATCTCGTCCCATGTGATTACGGCCCACTTGGGACAAGTTGAAAACAAAATTAATACTAACTTCATTTTGCAAGTCGTCTCCTGTTTTTATGGGTGGAAAATATAGTCATTTATCAACTCGTCCCACCATGCCTACAACTTATATGGGACGAAATGCAGAAATCATACATTTAATTACTTTCAGTAAATCTTAAACTTTCTTATCGTTTGAAATGAGACATTTTTAAGAATTTCTAGTATAATTAAATAGAGCTTGTAAATAAAATTAACTTACCGCAGAAGCGCGATGTTCACGTCTACACATGGATACGAATGCAATTAATTTCCTTCTGTCAACAAACATGTTTTTTTTTTAAGTCCGTTTATCTACTTTAGCTTGGCAGTTATGGCACACAACACAACCAAACCCGGCT